>JANTCA010012514.1:0-20012 GCA_024741275.1 Chironex yamaguchii | reverse complement strand
GGGACTAACATGGTGCTAAATGATACTATATATTGCAATACACAGAGTAAAACTAAGTATAAATGGCAATAAATAATGATATTTCATCTCTTAGGCTTAGGGTCCTCTCCACAAGTGGGACTAACATGGTGCTAAATGATACTATATATTGCAATACACAGAGTAAAACTAAGTATCAATAGCAATAAATAATCATATTTGATCTCTTAGGTTTAGGGTCCTCTCCACATGTGGGACTAACATGGTGCTAAATATGTTAATCAGTGTTTGCTTTTATCAAAATATACTTCAGAAAATCATTATAGACTATATAACACTAATTTACTGATATCTGATGTTTGGTCCACTTGACTCTTCAGTTACTGAAAACCGACACAAGATTTCACACTTAACCAATATGTTGCCGCAAGCTACCAACTCTGATTGTTTCAGACCACTAATTAATTAGTCACTGTTAGGAAACAGTTTAGGATATAATTAAGGTTAAGAATCTGATATTTATTAAACAATATAATCACTGTGACACTTACAAACTTAAAAGGTAAGATATTACGGAATTAACCTAGACAGAGGAACACATGCATGTTTTATTTCAGTGAAAAATGTATCAAGGAAAGAAACCCTTCCCTATTCCCTATGGGCATGCATGGGGGCCGTGGTCGCTAATGACTGCTTATGGTGTGTGCTTATGATGTATCCTGAATCCAAAGCTCGTGCTCGACACTCAAGAAAGCCAAACTTCAAACAGGAACAATGTGGGATTGTAAGATTTGAAGCTGTAACTGTCCTTACTTGATGCGAAACATAGGGCTCTTAAAAGAGACTAAACATAAATAAAGGAAGATTTAATTAGCAGTGAAATGTTTCAACCTACGTTTGCTGCTGATTTGCTACTGACTGCAGTTCCTTTCTGTTCGCTTTGCACTCAACAAAAAATCCAAATTTGACCCGAGTGTAAAAGCACAGCACTAGATGAAAACATGAAATGGTTTTTCCCCCAGCGCCCTTCAATTAAGTATACAATCATTACAGTGTTGTTGACAGTGAGTTATCCTTTCAATTGAACGAGTGAATCGAACAGTTACCAAGTCTTATGAACGATTTTAAAACAAATAAAATACTTTCTTTCTTACCTCGCGCGACGACAATGCCTGCTTTAAGCAGGATTTTCTTTATGCACCGTTAAAGGCAATCTTTCCTTCCTTCCTTCTCATACTCAAATTGAGCAGCAACAACTTAGAGGAAACACAGAGCAAGGTTCTATGTATGGAAGCAATATTGATATCTCAGACCAAGGTAAAAGCACCAATCAGAAAGCAAATGCACAATGCAAGCCAATTATTAGAGCAGTCGTTGCTACTCCAGGTCGTTAAATCGAATGTATGAAGCTGTAAGTTTTGTTCAGCTTGTGACGTCTGACGTCATTGGAAGCAAAAGTTTTGTTCTGCAATTGTTTATTCATACATTTATTTACAAATCTAAATTTCCTTCGTGTGCATTCTCAAACAGTTGTAAGTTGTTTCATTCGCTTTGGCCTCAGCGGGACACTACAATAGAGATGTATAAATAAGCTGTTTTATTGAAGGCCGGGGCAAGTGGCCGACAACTGCTCACTTAAGTATTGGTCCTGTGGTGGAAACGAAACCGGTTTGCATGACGTAAATCTGCATTAACCTGCGTCGTCATAAACCGGAATCTAATCCAAATGGCTCTTGAAATAACCATTCATTCTACAGTGTAGAAGGAATAAAAATTTGCAGTTTTGCCCCAGTGGTGTGGCCACATGGGTATATGTGGGAGCAATCCCCCCCCCCTACACACACACTTGGCGAAAGATGGTCTTCAGGATTCCAGCAGTCTTACTCTTCATAGAGTAATCGTCCTGAAATAATCAACGTTCCTTGTCACTAGTGTCAAGCATGGTATAGGAAGATGCATTCTAATCAAAAGCAAAGGGATAACCATAAACATTTTTATGGGGATGAGGTCTCCAAATCCTTTTAAAATTCTTGCCCTCTCCACTTTACATCCCTTGACAATGCCACTGCTTTGCTGTCCGTTTGAAATGCAAAGAAATGTGACGAGCATCTCTCACCACTTAATTTCTGTCACTACAGACTAGATTATCTACCGTCATATACTAGACATATGACACTACAATTTTGTGGAACACGGTATCTATTGCCTTTTGACAAGACCAAGTTGTATAAACTAGAATAAACTTAAGTTTTCTTACATGTAAATAAAGACATATTTGTATGCTTTATCGGGAGAGGTCACCATATCTAACAGATGGAATAAGTATTAAAGCTTTTTCTCTTGTACTTGGCTTGTTATGGGGCTGCTGATTGCAACACGAGTAAAGTATCAAGTAATGCATGCCTTTCGAAAACATTGACAACTGTCATTTCAACATTTTGACTCTTCTCTCTTTCCTCCACTAAAGACGAACAAACCTTAATGAAATTTCCAGAGAAGATTCTACATGTTACGGTGAAAAAATGAGCAGTTTATGGTGGCAATCAGAATCAAAGATAACAGAAAGGAGTCCTCCTTTCTGTTATCTTTGTCAGAATCAATGTCTGGATCCAGGAAATTCTTAAAAAATTCTTATTCGTTGTGA
The DNA here is from genome assembly GCA_024741275.1 of Chironex yamaguchii. NCBI lineage: Eukaryota > Metazoa > Cnidaria > Cubozoa > Chirodropida > Chirodropidae > Chironex > Chironex yamaguchii. The sequence continues at coordinate 17,389 of JANTCA010012514.1, read as the reverse complement.
GACAGCACGGTTTACGGCATTTTTGCATATATCTACGGAAGAGGGAAATATTACTCGACAGTGGTCGGTTTATGGTCGCCTTTTTTGTTTATTTTCCGCATGTGACCATAGTTTAAATCCTAGGCAATAAAGGTCACCGATCTATATCCCAGACAATCCAGATGTTGTAAAGTGATTCTTAATTAAACCACTCATGAGTAATTGAGGGTGTAAATTGACAAGACAAGAAATTGACATATCACAGTACTGGTCGAGCTCAAAATGGTCCTTATAGGGTAATATCATACAACTTTACGTATGTTTGAATTAGGTATGATTGAATTAGGTATTTTAAAATGTACGTTATCATTATCATTATCAGCTTATTAATTTATTATATAGAGTAGATACAGAATAGAAATATACAGAATAGATCCAGGTAGCCGCCATCAAAAAGAATATCAAATTCTTCAACAAATTTAATAGTATTAAAGACCTGGATTATGTCGATGCCTAATTGCTATGTTTTCAGAGTGTTGTATCTTTAACACAGTAATTCACAAAATACAGGGAGGTTAATAAAGTTCCTTAATAGCGAGTAGAGAGCAAAATTGATCTACATGGAGAAATTTAACAACAACAGTACTGAATACTACAGAACACAGTAGAACATTCTACAAGCTTTTAGAACAAAATAAAATCAAATGGAACTTTCTGGAAGCTTCATGTAAATATTGCATCAGCATTGTTCCTGCAACACAGGGAAGGTTTCTAGAAGCTTCTAGATCTACATAACACAGGGTAAACAAATACATACTTAACTCTTGAGGTTTGCATCTTCAAAGTTCAAACCCCGGTCACACCTAAAAATTAGACGTCTTCTGCTTGACAGTTTATGGTGAAAGGACCCCCATCAATATGTTATTGTGTGTTTGTCTGTAGGTGTATGCGCTTACAAGAGATATATGTTTTGTGCCTACAAGACATCTATTTATTGTCGTTCGCACTAGATAGGTTGCCTTAGTTGCAGAGGCTTGCCTAGTTAAGTTACCCCTTGATTTGCTGGTAGTTTGCACTCTTCGACTGTTCTCCCCAGCGAACCTTTCAGTGTTTGGCTGCGGTGAGGTGCTTTTTAAAAAAGCTTGCTTCTCACCAGGATTTAAATTACTTTATTTGTGTACTTTTTATCCCTATTGGAAACATAGTTTCAAATTGAACACGAAAAAATTTGACGCAGTTTATCGCGATTTAACGCCGGCTCTGATAATTTTAGTTTAGAGAAGGTCGGCAGAGGCCTCCTATGTCAGATCCTCTAGCAGCCGTGCCAAAAATTGTGGTATCATTGCAGCAAGAGGAAAGGTTCGCTAATGCACTCAAGCCTCAAGGAGTACTCTTGTCTGTATGAACGAATGGCAAAAGGGGTAGAAGTAAAGGAATGTGTTGGTTAATAGCTGGAATGCATGGCAGAAAAACTGGGCTTTGAAGGGGTGGAAAGTTAGTGTGATTGTACAAAACTTAAAGCAATACGTTATATAAAATGTTTATCGAAATAATTTTAATTTTGATATGCACGGCATCTGTTGACGTACATTAAACAGTACTCTCTGTCATCATTCCGCAGTTGTCGGACCACACGACTGCACTCTCCAAGATCTTGTCTTGTTTTAACACCGTAGGCTTAGGAGCAAGGGGGGCGGGGCGGCGTCAGCGCCTGTTTGAACACAAACGAATATCAGTCAGGCAAATGTTCGCAAAGACTGTCACAATGTATTCGGGCAAAACCAGAATTGTAAAGTTTCAGTTTTGATATACACGCATCTTTTTATAAGAAAGTAAAATTTGAGCAAGTCTGCAAGTTTGTTAAAGTTATCCGATTTTGAGTTCTCACAATTTGATACGAGTTTCTTAAAGTTGGAGAGCAAAAGAATTATTTTGTAATAGTCTTTTGAGCTTATCTTTTCTATTAGTCCATTTCGTAGATGACAGTCCAAGAATATGACAAGAATATTTTCTTCTTGAAAATTGAGTAAAGTAAGATATTGATATGCTATATTTTAAGCCATGCTACCAGAACGCATATATTTTACCCGTTGCTGTTCATTCGGGCAGAGAATTTGCGGCCTGGGGGGGGGCGCCCCCCCCCCCCCCCACAAACACACACACTTTTTAGCGTCCCTACTCATATGTTTAACACTGATCATACAGAACCGCGTTTTCATTTTTCGTTAATTTGTCGGATCCTTGATTCTCCCCTCTACGCATAAAAAGGAACGAAAAGTATTACTTTTATAATTTTAATTCTAATTGCAAATCAATACAGGATGAAAGTTGGAGCAACACGAGAATTTAATGCTCTAAAATTACACGATTTAACTGCTTACGGAAACCGAAGTTTGCAAATTTTGTAATTCGGCATACGAAACAGCAGTTGTATAGGAACGAGGCTAGAGAAGAAATATTATCACGGAATAGAAAGTCTTCTCTAATCTGCGATATGATTGTGGTGCATAGGAGGTAGACAAGAGGTTGACATGAAACTTGCAAACAAAAACATTTACGAAACTCTGATCTCGAATTCACAATATGTTATAAGCAGTTTTGTTGGTCACAAACATAGAAATAATAGACCTCGTATTTCTTGTATACCAGAACTTGAGAGAGAGGCTTACCTCTTTATGAGAATATTCAAGGGAGCATAAGTTTCATGTTGTTGGTGCAATCATGTTGGTATTTGGTAGTGCAAATACGAGAATATAAGGCTGCAGTACACAATTTGCATACAAGAACCAACACAGTGAAAAATATCGGATCTGTTGGTTATCAGAGTTGAAGTTCCAATGTAATATCAAGAAAAGGGGATAGTTCTTCAGTACCGACTGGTTATATAAAATTTAAGAACTTGAATTTGACTGTGCATGCATCATGCCACCTAACAGAAAGGAACGGGCCAAAATTGCACAGGAAACCTTACAGATTTTAAAGCAGGGATTTTATGACAAAAACAAAGACATTATTAACGTACATGAGTACATATCCCATAGTATAGAAAAGTCGCACGCCTATAGACCGAGTGAGCTTCAAGACTTGCGGTCTGAGTTGGAAGTACTGTTGAGGGGATTGCCAGAGTCTTCTTCAATAGAAGGGAAGGTTGAAGTTACGAGTGAAACTTCAATTGCTGCTTGTCGGCGTTTACACGAGTACTTGTTAAGACAGAAATCCAACCAGCGTATTGGATGCCTAAATTTCGCAAGTGCTAAAAATGTTTGTGGAGGTATGATAGGCGGGAGCTTGGCACAAGAGGAGTCGTTAGGTATGTGTGTAAAACTATATGGTATATGATAATGCATATTCACCTAGTATATAGCAATGTGTGTAATGTACTATGATGTAATTATACACACATATTTAATGATTAATTGCTTTTAGCAGCAAGTTTGATATTAACATATAATGTATATTCACGTAGGTTATACATATACATGCGAGAATATCATAATTATGTGGGTATCTTTTTAGGGAGGGGGTGGGGTAATTTGCATTACATTAAGTGTTAAGTTCCTCTCAGTACCATTTTGATGTACAGGATAGTGTACAATTATGTTTCAATTGCCTTTTAGCCACATAGCAAATTTGTAGTAGGACCTACTGTGTGTTGAAATGGATATTATTAAATACCCAATGTAGTCTGGAAATGTCTAGATAAATGTTAAATATTAATCTTCCATGTGTTAGACCATATGTATGGACTAATATATATAGTTTTTATTGAGAATGCCTGTAGTATAACATTATGTTTTGCACTTATATAATGTATTTCTGTGTTTCTGATTACGCATCAGCTTTCTGCATCATGGTAAGTGTTTGGATTCTAGTTTTACCCTTGATGTTAATTATATTTCTTTCTTGTATTGCTCATTTTGACAGGACTTTGTACTAGTCTGTATTCCAGTCTGTCACAGTTTAATGAAGATTATTATGCAGTAAACCGCCGATCACCACGCGATGGACTTTACAATGACAATTTAATCTACAGTCCATCTGCTGTTGTTATACGTGAAGATCACAATTTGACACTTCTAAATAAAGAGGAACAATTTACAGTGGATTTTGTAAGTTGTCCAGCAGTGAACAGAGGCTGTTTCGAAAGTAAAGGGGGTGATCTTCAATTATTGAATGAAACCATGAGCAGACGTGTTGAGAATGTGTTAGTTGTTGCTTTGAAAAATAGGATTGATGTACTCATTCTTGGTGCATGGGGTTGTGGTGTATTTAAAAATGCTCCAGAAGACGTGGCCAAAATGTTTGCCAGTTTTTTGATTGGACCAAATGGCAAATTTGTAAATGCATTTCAAAGAGTAGTCTTTGCTATTGGAAGTGATCCAGTGAAACGTGAAATTTTTGAAAGAATATTGCTTTAGTTGGATACTTGTAAACAGTAGTCAGCGTAATAATTGTATCTTTTTATTTATATGTATGTAGTTTTTCGTACATTAGCACAAATGCAAAGCACAAGATACAACATATTCTATGAAAGTTATTCTTTGTAGTTGTCTTCACCTTTCGTAAATTTCCATAAATACACACAGCTACTGAATGCACCTGCACATTATGAATTTGAGTTTTGCTTACCTAAAAGCATTTTCAAATACTGTTCTCTAATATTTGTATTGGTATTAAACTTGGTCTATACAAATTCCAGATTTTGATAGTGTCTGAATTCTAATGTACAAAGAAATGACATTAATTAAACAACCTTCACACCTTTTTCTTATGATGAATGTTTTAAAAAAGTCAACATGGAATTGGGATATCTAATAGTAATGCTGTTATACTTTCTTGTCATTCATTTATATTTAGTGTGTTGTATGTAAATAAATATTTTATGCATGTAATAACCTCAAAAGAGTGTCTATATTTTAGATTAAAACATTTGATTAACTCTTAGTAACTGCATTGTAAAGTAATTAGAATTTTCTACTCCTGTGCTCTCTTATATGAATGATTCATTAAGCGTCTGTCCTCAATAGGACATAAGTATTTAATCCCCTTAGAGCCAACATATGACTTCATGTAGGTTACTGCATAAACAACATATAAATCACACCTCTTACAGAGGCTTCCATGAAAACATATTATACACTTAAGTAAAATCTTTATGCCTAACATCAATCACATCACTGTTCTTAAACACACACAAAATGACATATATAGAATTGATAGATAAATACTTTGAGCAAATTTTCCTTGTTCCTTCTACAATATCCTTTCCATATTGAAGCATTTTAAATGAAACATTAAAAAGTTATGTGGCTGTGAGCACAAACAAAATATTATCCACTAAACTCTTGCACAATGCAAATGTGGTTCATTTTAAAAACTCGTAAAGAAAGGACATTCAATGGTCATTTCAAAATCATTCCAAAATATATCATTCCAAAATATCAATCCTCTCCAATTATAATACCTACATTTTTTTCAGTTGTGGTGTCTCAAAACATGTTGGTTCTAGTGAAATCTTGCATTTTCCTGTCTGGATTTACAATGTAATGGATAAAAGTATATTTCTTTTGGAATTTGACGATCAGACATTCTTTTGATGTGGTCAGCCATCTAAGATTTGAAGCCGTGATCAAGGCTTCCACACTTGTGACATGCATCTCTTTTTATCACTTTAACGTAGGCACTCTCTCTTGGCACTTGTCTCAGGTGTTGCATTTGCATGGAGTTCAGGCATTTTACATGTTTCCTATAAAGAGTGTTCTAATGTATAGAACAATGCAGCTAGAACAATGGTGTTGAAGAATGTTCCTTTTTTTGCACGTTTTGTGTCATGCCTAGACCACAGGTGGTGTTACATGCTCCAAAACCTTTTGAAACTGCATTTATACATTTGTCTATTTCTAAGTTGGTGAATTATTGGTGTTGACTATACTGTCAGGTAAGTAAAACTGTCAGTGAACTTGAGGCCTTCTCTATTTCTATTCCCCAGTGGGACTGGTAGCTGTTTGCTGTTGAAGGCTGGAACACTAGCTCAGTTTTAGTCGTGTATATTTTCAGCCCGAATCTGGTACCAACAGTGGCAAATCGATCTGTAATCTCCTGTATGTTGCTGAGGCTGGTTGCAACCAGTGCTAAATCATTGGCAAAGAGCAACTCCTTAATTCACACATTCTTTTATTTGCTAGTAATCGTGTAACGTTGAACAATGCAGTGGGTCCTGATGTAGACACCTTAAGTTCACACACATCGATCCCAGCACAGCAGCTAAATACAGTTTGAAAAGGTTGGTGCCAGGACACTGCCCTGCCTTACATCATGGTAAACAAGGGGTGCTTTGCTCTCCTTGCCACAAAGTGTGACTCTTCCTGTTATGTCATCATGAAAGTCCCTCAGCATTTTTATGAATTTGTCTGGACAATGATATATTGCAGGATTTCCATAGTGCCACAAGATCCACAGTGTTCAAGTACTGTAGAAAAATCACAAAAACCACATATAGTGGTTGATTCTGCTGCACAGCATTCTCCTGGACCTGTCACAGTGTGGAAATCATGTCTGTGGTTGTTCTTGTAGCACAGAATCCACATTGTCTTTTAGGCAGTATGTTTCTGCAACTGTGCAGAGTCTGTTCAGTGTGGCTTTTGCCAGTATTTTGTCGGCATTTTGCCAGCATGGGACAACAAGGAGATGCCTTGGTGGTTTCTCCATTCACTCCTGGCCCCTTTCTGTTTATGAATTGTTACTACTAGGGTATCTCTGGTACATCTTGTGGGAATGTTTTCTTCTCCCAGGCTTGAGGCTTGCAGGGCCTTCACCTCTCCAAAGGTGATCGCTAAAAGCAAGTTCTTCCCTGTTCATGCCTCACAGCTAGCTGGTAAGTTGCAAAGTCAAATACATTCCCTTCCTGGCTTACGAGTTGTAGATGTAAAGGCCTTGAATGTCCTTTAACTAAGTTGATTTCTCCAGCTCCTCAGCCTTTTTGCTCCACCACCTGTCCTTCGGGGCACAAATCTCTCTCTGAACTTTGGTCTTTATTTTGCTAAAGACATTCGTGCTGGTGTTGTCATTCGTCTTCAAGTGTTGCAGATAAGCTTTTCCTTTCAGAAGCTCCTGAATTTGGCGTTCTTGGTCACCAATCCTGTCGGGTGTCTTTCGTTTGGAATGTCCAAGCACATGGTTTGCTGTTGAATAGATCCTTTGCTTGAGTGACTGCCTCATGACCGTCTGGATCACCCTTCTCTCCACTTTCTAGTACTTTGTGCATAGCTTCTGCAAAGGCATCTCGATGGTGACTTAGAGCATGTTTCTTTATGTTGAGCTTAAATTTCATTTTTCTATTTCTGATTTTTTTTATCCATAAATGTGCTGCTGTGAGTTGTAGCCCTTCTTAATTGATCTGTCTAGGGTATTCTCAATAATCTGTTGAGGTACCACATTTCCATAGCTTCTAGTTTCTTCTTAGTATTGTTTATATTCCAGCATTCACAGCCATACAAGAGGATTTTAATGGCTATGTAGATTTTTGTCACAACACTTGTTATATCTTTGATCTATGCCTAAATCTTTCCATTATACGCAAAACTATGCAATGAAATCTTTATACCAAACGCAATGTGTGCAATGTTTTGGTGTCAGCTTCTAAGAAATGTCTACATTGTAGAATGATTGACAATCAGTAAAGTATAATCCGGATTGGTTGAATGTTTTACAAACCAATGGTGGTACCTTGCCTTAACCGTGACTATCCATAAGAATAGATCTCAACATACACAAAGGTCTTGATGTGTGGCAAATTCTCTCTCTGGGTTGTAAAAAATCAGAAGTTAAAACAAAGATTTAAATGCTTAAATTTAACCAAGGCAGATATTGTTTTCAGATAATAGTGAGTATATGATGAGGTTAAGGATAATTCTATAACCATACAGTGCAGAGCTCGTTTTTTTAATTTCTGAAAGCTTTCTGTTATTCTGGTTTCTGAAGGTAATAATTGACAGTCCTGCGTTATTTTTAGATGGACCTTGTGGGGCGAGCTTCACTGAACGGTTTCAAGCAAACATATTTTTTAGCTGCCATATCAAAATATTAAAATCAATCGTTAGAAGAGTAGTCCACTGGTACACTATCGGATGTGGCTGGGCAGAGTTGCAGTCGTCATAAAACTGAAGCAAGATTCGTCAAAAATATGTCTGTGCAACTTGGATCCTTCTCCTAAACCTTGGACTACTCGGCAAGTGTCATTCCGTAGACAGAGAGAAACTTCTGAATTTTTCCGTAGATTTCCATATCTTGATTTCCACCCGCAATTGAATTTCAAGCATAAATATCAAAATTTTCTTGTTTCAATGAATCGTCTAATCCATTATTCGCCTTCTAATAGCCTTTTTACGTGTGAGTTTGATGATGGTAGCCACGAGAAAATACAATCGTACAATTTTTTAGGTAATATTTTCTGTCGTATGACCACTGTTTATATCAACAATCATGAAATCCCATATTCAAAGCAACATGTAGGTAGCTTATTGGTCAGAGCATTCAACCCGAAAATCTGAAGCGGTTTAGTCCTCAGCTTGTACGTATGGTTTGTTTGTCATAGTTTCTCTGATCTCTACATAACTGAAAAGTTCACAATTCAAATCCCACTGTATGACGAGAGTTGCATTAGGAGATTGCATTGTCGCAAGAACCTAACAGGATTAACTGACGAAGCTCGAGGCCAAAGGAGACTAAGAGGTTTTACAGCATGAATAGAAGTCACATGATAAGTGAAGGCACTCAACTAAATGCAGTAGAGTCCCTGCAAAGTGGATAGCATTCATGCCACGTTTTGGTGACTATTTTCTAAAAGAATCCAATTTGAAGTGCAAGTGACACGATTTTGGGAAAATTCCTTGTTTTGTTAATAAAGCAAGAATGCAATGTATTGAACCAGTTTTTTTAGTATCATCGCTTTAAAAATTCATAAAGCAATAAAACAGACGGTTGAAGGGTCCTACGGGAGAAATCAGTATAAGGACGTTGATGGATACATATTGTTTATATGTGTAGTTATCTGAGTTTACTGAGACACGTTTTCATAACATGATGTAATAGAGGCATTAGGTATTGGTTGAAATCGTGTGCGCCGGTGTGCCATAATTCTTGGTTTTCTTGTGTTCCACAGTTTTCAATCTGAGCTGAACATGTTGATTTAATTGCAAATAGACTATCGTACTTCAGTATTTGACCATGGATTTAATATCTGCCGTTAACTTAACATTTTAAGCTGTTTTCAGCGATCAGTGGTAATTTAAACCATGCCTCACTATGTTACAAGCATTCAGACAGGAAGTGCCTGATGGTTCCTCAAGGATTAATCCTTAACTCGATGACTGACAAGTCCAATGTTAAAATGTTAAGATACAAAAAACTATTAGACGTTCCTTTCTATTCAAGAGTTATGACAGCAGATTACTGTGAATACATCCTTGCTTGTTGTAATGAAATCCTCTGTGGCAGTATGCTGCCCTGAAAAGCCATGCTGATCGCTGCTCATAGAGAACCATTAAGATCTTTTCTACAATGTTTCAATTTGATTGAGAAAGATGACAATCGTATGATGCTGCACATGACAACTACGTAGCTTTGGTTTAAATTTCATTTCAATTTCATGTACATGAGTATTATACTTACTACACAGCTGACGATTACGTACAGAAGCTAGCAATGCATCGCTTGGCCATTTTCGATTTTTAAATAAACGGTACTTAACGACGAATTTTGGTTCAATGTTTGCCCAGCAAACTCTCCATCACGTGTGACGTCATATTTGATGGAGAAAGTCGAGAACACATCCTTCAAAAGGCCGACCTTAAAACGTGAATAACTCAAGACAGGGATGAGATAATCCAAAAATGTTTTTTGATTATAACGGTTGACAAAATTGTCAAAGCATATTAAAAAGTCCACAAAGTAAAATCGTCTCACTTGCTCCTTAAAAGTGTGACTCAATCTAAACTAAAGTCTTGGTTGCTGGAAAAATCAGACTCCTCTTTTTGCTACCACTGAGCATGCATCCAAATTATTTGGTGTAACGAAAGTAACGTTCGGGAACCATCGTTTCTTCCACGAAATATATATAGCTTCTGCTTTATTGGTCTCCATATCAAAAGACGCATCACCACTAGATGATCTTTGTAATGAATCTCATAGAATCGCCTTGAAAATTTGCGGCAATGCGCTAAAAACACACTTAAAACCTTTTTTTTTTCATAAAAAAGCTATCACGTATGCTTGTAGCGCAATGGCACGGATTTTCAAGGCGATTTTCAAGTTTGGTACCGCGAAAAGATTGTTCGACCTCATAGAAATGTGCGACAAGTGTTTTATCACAAGATTTAACGTGCTATGAGTTTGGGTTGTTTCTGAAATCGTATTGGCTTATTTTTGGACAATGGTAAGTGTCTTAGTAATCAGAACACGGGCACAGAATGATTCCCTTTTGCCCCGTTGTGTGAATGCTTCAAATGATTAAATTATCAATTATTAAAAAATATTAAGATCACCTCGCACTTAACGTTTGTTAGAGGTTTAAATGTGCTAGCGAAATCAACCATTTTTTTGCAAACGTTCAGTAATTTAGGCTAACATATCTAACTAATACCAGTTTTAAGTAGCCTAAATCTCGTAAGCGTAACACGGGATATGTCTCAAAGCAATTCACAGAAGAAGTAATTGATACTAAAACTCTACCTGTTAACAGGAAACCAAAAAAGCTAATACTAACCTTTTATAGATTTGGAGTAAATTAAAACTGATATAGAAGTATTATCTTACATATTTGTGGTGAATATAACGATCTAAATCTTGCTCATTTCCGCAGTTTCTCATGATACTCAGATTGTTTTCAGGGAATTTATGAGCCGCAGAGCAATTAAACTGTCTACTTTCTTATTGGGGTTTCAATAATTATACGGAGAAAATTATGAGACTTGTGCCGCTCTAGGAAATAAAAGTCTTTGTTGAAAGAACATTGATCTTTAATTGACAGAATGTGGTTTAAGCCAAGCACGAAGAAATTGAGAGAAGTATACACAAAATATGGTTTAAGCCAGCACGAAGAAATTGAGAGAGGTATACACAAAATATGGTTTAAGACATGCATGAAGAGAGAGAAGTATACACAATATATGGTTTAAGACATGCATGAAGAAATTGAGAGAGGTATACACAAAATATGGTGTAAGCCTGCACGAAGAAATTGAGAGAAGTATACACAAAATATGGTGTAAGACATGCATGAAGGAATTGAGAGAAGTATACACAAAATATGTTTTAAGCCAAGCACGAAGAAATTGAGAGAAGTATACACAAAATATGGTGTAAGACATGCATGAAGGAATTGAGAAAGATGTAAGCAGAATTCCCTGGGTCAAGGAATGTGACAGATGTTCTAATGTAACTTATTTTATCATTTAACACAAAGCGAAAATACTTTGTTTTTTTTCAGAGGGGGAGGAACTGGTGAGCAAAGTGCACCATCCCGTCTTTGGTAGACTAGTAACCTTTTTATAGCCAGCTTATGAGGCGTATTGTAAGACACTTGTTTGTATTATTGTCTCAGTTGAATATGGAGGTTTTCGTAACTCTATTAAAGCGCCATTTCCATCAGTCAGAGCAAAATACAGAAATTTTCAAAGTTTGTTTTCACTGACAATAAATTGACAAAACTAAACGCAGCTAATTCCCGAAATCATAAAATTCAACTCGGCATTTCAATGTGGTTTGCAAGACCAGCATCCGCTGTTTGGTCTTGCATTATGCTTTGCTTACCTTTTATTTAATGATGCCCCATGATTTGGACACCGTGGCATCGGTCGTGCCTTTTAAATAAGGCATGACCTAGACAATAGGTGAGAGCCTCCGTGGTATAGTGGATAAGACGACGATCTTGCAAGCCAGAGGTTGCGAGTTCGAACCCGTGTCACTACACACAAAGTACCATTGGTGAGAGAGGGTAACGGGAGCCCACTCTCATAAAGAGCTCACTTCCTGATAAATTAACTAACCCTGACACTGGAATCAGCTACGCTCGATAACGTGTATGCTGCCAAAAAAGATTTTAGTTTGTTTCAGCGATTCTATTAGCTTAAGTGCAATCATCCATGAGGAATACAATGGCCAGGTCGTCCTCATTGCTGATGGCACAACCTGGAGATATGTGCGTTAACTTAGGAGCAATGTCCTAGTTCTGTCTTGCCTTGCACAAATAGAAATACCTTGTATTTAATATGATAAGCCTGTTGCTGGTTGTAAAGATCTTCAGAGTGCAGTGCCTCTGTTCCGCCTTGCCATGGATAATGTTCTATACCATGGTTTTTAAAAAAATGTCATAGTAGTGATATATGTTGCTTACATCATAGTCAACATAAAAGTGACTGCTCTGGGAACTCTATTGTTCCGAGCTCCCATTCTTGTTTCCACTTGGTCTCAGACTCTTAGAGTGCATCTAAATCAAAACATTCCGTAAATCGCAATGGATTCACAAGAACCTGCAATAACATTCATTTCTAAGTTGATTTCGTGAAGGAAAAGGATTTACTTGTCAAAGATGAAGATTTTGAGAAAAAACTTGCTGCGATTGCTCCTGAGGTAGGTTTGTCTTTATGTATTTTTGGACATAAAACTTTGGGTGCCGTATGATAGGCCTAGGCTCTCAAGGCCATCACCACAAGCGCATTGATGTTTTAAGGCAGTGATGTCCTTCAACCGTACCATGATACGATAAACTTCTTGTAATCTATGGGATTGATTTTAGAATGATGATCCTGCATTTAAAGGCTACTTTTGTCTTTCTAGGGACTGAATCCAGACCAGTCACCTTTCAAGTGCTCACATTGTCAGAGTTTGTATAAAGCAAGGAGGGGACGCCGAGGGGAAAGACACACACAGAATGAATGAGAAAGAGCCAATTGATAAATAAATTGTAGTCAACTGCTTTCAGATGCAGTTCAAAAGGTAAACGAGGATAAATATTGCTCCCAAGAAATACAAGATTTCATGAAGTAAGATGTTTCAACTGACAACCCTCTTGTTAATCCAGAATTAGTTGCCAAACTCTTCAGTAAACTTTGCAGCAAGAAAAATATTGATGCATTTTATATTGAATTTATGGGAAATATAGTTAAAAAACTGTCAATTTGTAGTATACTCACTGTGTTCGAGGTCTTCTTGGGCAAAATGCAATTCACATATGTGCAATGTGTCCCCCTCTTTCTGAGATATCCTGTCTATTTCGCTCTATTGTTGCTATCCACTTTTGTCTAATATACTTTGCCTCTGCATTAGTCGCCTTAGGAACTTTAAAAATACCCATTTCTGTATTTCTGCTACTTGCGCTGCATCCAAAAATAGAGCAATTTGCTCCTAGCATACCGTTGACTTCGCAATTTGAGGATTGCGAAGTTATACGTTGGGGCTATTGTAAAAAAGATCAAAACATTTTGCAAGGACCACAAGGGACTGGGCAGAGTAGTTTGTTAATCTGTAAACATAACGGCTACGAATCATTGATCTTTGCCAACATTTCTTCATTACTTTTCTATTGACTCTAGTTACATGCTGTTTGATTTCGGCCAGTTTCTATGTAGCCAAAATACCAGGGGGGGGCTCCGTCTGCTAAAAATGGAAACTGAAGCACTTGGCAAAACATAGAAGAGTGGTTGGAGCTTAACTCAATGGTAACTGCCACTGAGGAGAAATTTGCCTCGCAACTGGAAACAAAGGTACATTGAATGTCACTTATGTAGAAGGTTACTTAAATTTAGGAGTTTATCTGTTGAACTGGTATTTTCTTAATATAAACTCAACTTTTAAGTTATGATCCTTAGCTTATTTCACATTTCTGTATCACATTATATATTACTTGGATGTCCATTATCTTTGTGAACTGAAGACTATCTGTTCTCTGTTATAGTTGAACGTTTGTTTGTTTAACACTCTCCTGGTTTGAAAATCTAAAGGGAGAATGCTGTGGAAACTTTTTCTCAACATTTACAATTTAAGGTCTGAGCGTCATTAAGTCTTTCGTTTACCAATTATATGAAGTTTTCTCACTCTCTCGTCATTTTAACAACGTTTTATTTATATTTATATTTATATTTATATTATTATTTATATTTTGTCAAATGGCAATGTCTCTGAGGCGAACACCTTTATTAATACAGTTGGTTTTGGATGCCTCTAGTTTTTAAAGTCTTGATGAGCAGTACAGTGTCTCCCTGACAATCTGTCCCTCGATTAACATGTGCACATGTTGCAAAGATTTGAAATATCAATGAAATTTCCTCCTTTTGTTTCTGGATTTTTTACTTTTCAAAGCAATCACCCGTTTTCGAGTATGCCCCTCTTCCATCGAAGATTAGTCTGTCCCACACATCATTGGCGTGGGACAACGCTATCGAAGCGAAATGGTCAGACATCAATTTTCTTAAGAAGCGGATCAAATAAGTTACGAGCATTGACATTGCTGTATCACTAGGGTTGCAGGGTTGTAGTAAGCACACAAAAAAGTAGAAAAGTATCAAGACCTCAAAAGTGAAGTTGCAAGACTTTGGAATGTGAGAGAAGCTGGTGTTATTCCGGTTGTAATTGTTGCTCTTTGCGCCAGTAAAATTCCTGTTTAGCATTAATGCTTGAGTCATGCAGAAGACGGTACTACTCTGAACAGCAAGAGTGTTATGTAATGTTTTGTTACTATGATGACCAAGGAGACGAAGTGTTGCTAGGGCCTTTGGTGCCTTGTTTTGGCCTGCTACCAAGAATAAAGCCAGTTTACAACAGATTTTCAACACGAGTGCAGAAGACTATAGATTTTGATTATAGTAGGTGTAGATTGGTACCAGCTAGAATGTGGCAATCAATCAATCAATCAATCAATCATTGCCTTCCTCGAAGCAGTGCAACTAATCTTTCGTTTGATGAAGCCCCTCATCAGCCCTCTTTTGATGTTAAGACGTTATAATACCTCCGCATTAGAAGCTATGTCTTTCCAGCTAATCTTGAGCATACATATGTAGCACCACATTTTGAAAGCGTTCAAATGCTGTTTGATTTGTTTTGAGAATGTCCAGGATTTAGATCCTTAGCTGGCAACTGTAAATACCATGGATCTCAGCATTCTCAGCTTAAGATTTTGGTTGACGTCTCCTTTAGGAAGCTCTTTGTTCTCCCAGAATTTCGATTTTGATATCCCAATTCTTCTTTTCACTTCATCAAGGCATCGTCCATCCTGTGAAATGCAGCTTCCTCTATCTTTGTATGCACTGACTTGTTCGGATTCTTGTCCCTCTGTCTGTATTTCAGACTGTGGATAACTTTGGGTTTTGATACGCACATGACATTCGTCTTCTTGGCGTTTAGTGCCATTCCATATCTAATGCAGACATCACACACATTTCTGAGAGGTCATTTTCTCTGTTTGCTAGTAAAATCATATCATCTGCATATCTGATGTAAGTGATCATGTGACCATTCACCTTCGCACCCTTAAAGTCAGATAAGGCTTCTTCAAGTAGCTTTTTGCCATATAGGTTAAATAATACCTGGAAGAGTTGCACCCAGTGTTTAGTGCCTTTCCATCTGTAGTTGTACCCATTAACTTCTTCTCATCTCCCTTGCTCACACGCAAAGCTTGGTTAACTGCCTGCAATAAACCAAAAGAGCCTCTTTCTTCCGGAGAATGCATGATCATGAACTTTCTGCAGTATTCACCGGTTGGCATAACAATACCACAGATTACAAACTTGTGGCCCCGCATTTGCATGCAAACGCTCTCATCAATCTCTATGCTGGAGGCAACACACTGGTCGCACAGTTCCTTTGCCTTATTTATCCCAACTACATAGATTAATGACAACATTTCTCTGTAGAAGACCAGATCTCTGTAATGTAAGTATGCATTAGATGAAACAAAGTTTGGCAGGACTGTGCCGGGTCCCTCATCAGCGATGAGGACAAGGAGTCTTTCTACAGCAATTTGTGCAAGAGATCGAGCCGGCCAGAAATGAGCAGAAATTATCTCCATAAGACAATCATTGTACACATCGTAAGCCATTTTTATTAAAAAGTGTACCAAGTTGGTTTTCTGTTTCGTTAAGCACCTCAACCATGGATGCTTGAAATTTTTTCTTCCCAGGCAGATTCCAGTTGTTGTTGGCTTTTTGCTGCTTTATGTACTGAAAATTGTAGGTGGTCCATGATTAACTTGAGTTTTTCCTCCCCATCTGCTCTAATTTCGTGTGCAATAGCAGCTGAGCCATTCTTAGAAAACTTTTTCGTTTCATCTTTATACTCTTTGCATACCTTGCAACGTACATGGACACACTTTCTCCTGTTTTTTATGGCTTCAAATTTCTGTAATTCAGAGAATTTTTCAATAATTCCTGCCAAACTCAGCTAAATTCCATGATAATAATGGCTTGAAACAGTTCTTGTGGAACTATCAAATTTCGGCTCTTTGTCATGTTTACCCAGAATAGGAACCTCTTTTTGCAATTCACTGGAAATGGTCTCCTTGTGGTTTCCTTTGAACATTTCCGGAGCTACAGTTATATCATTGATGACGCCGTGAGCAGAAAAAGGAAATTAAGGCAGAATTGAGAAATACAAAGGCACAAGAGTTATGAAATGAGCAAAAAAAGGATGAGATAAAAACAACAAGAGAGTCCACTTTAACTTTCCTTCTTTGAAAGAAAAACCTAACAGGTAATGCTACAAGTTTACAAAATATATTAGAGACTCCAGAGTCTCAACAACGTGTCAAATAGTTGTGCCAGAACTGAAGAAAGAATGAAAGAAACAGAAAGGTAACAAATCCTAAAATGGAGAAATAAATGATTATGATGAAGGTGAATAGGAGTAGCCAAAGGAAAGTAGAAGGCTTATAAAGAGAATAAAAGACATTTAGCTTGTCATGTCAAGGATGAAACGATAATTTGGGAATAATGCAGCAACAAGAAAATAAGGTAATGTAGAATATAACTGTAATAAGAAAAGACCCTAAAACAGAAACGTTTTGGGAGAAAGTGTAAGAAAAATAAAAAGGCTATAAGAATTTGAAGAAGTCAATAAAAGCTTATGAAGATAAGTGAACTTAGCAAAAATCTACAGTACAGACGAATAGTTAGATTCAAAAACTGAAATATAGATTAAAAGAGCAGCTAACAAATGGAAGACAACTTGCGATAAGATTCAAGATTGATAGTAATCTTGAAAGTTAAATTCAAGGAAAGGGAGATATCATTCCAGTCCTTCTATACAACTGCATCGTTCAGTTGAACCTGACACAAACCCAGCTTAAGAAACTGAAATCCATAGAGGCACGAGCCTCCTCTATATTGAAGTCAAAGACATGCGACTTAAAACACGAAATCGA
>JANTCA010012503.1:0-26684 GCA_024741275.1 Chironex yamaguchii | reverse complement strand
CCCCCATTTTTTTATTAACAGAAACCAGATCCATAACAGCAAATGAAGACGTTATTTGGAATAACGTATTTATACAAAGCAGCAATGAGTTCTGAAACCAGAGGGGGCAAAGTGCGGGTCAAAATTTGCACCTGGGGGCACTACCCACATTTCCCTGCAGCTACGTAGCTGATAAGTGTCATAACGTTCAAATTTTGCCTCCACTGCTTTATGCTGCTTTCTATCTAGAACGGCGTCGGCGTCAGTGTTGCCACGCTTGATTTATAGTTTCTCTCTACAGCGCAACCTATTTCTACCTACTTCCGCCTATAGATGTCAACGTTGATTCTACCCATGATTCCCTACATTCTTAAACATTATATCTACGTTTCTACCTACGTTCACGCAAGTAAATGAAATAAACTTCAATACACTTGCATGCCTTTAAGTCTTTAAACTAACAGCAGCTATAGAAATTCAGTTTCTTAGATGGGGTGTACCACTGCAGCTCGGGAGATGACGTAAAACAAAGGTCTTGACAGGTCTTTGGTAATGTACGGTTTCTAGAGTTGCCCTTTTTCGGAAACTGCCCATGTGAGGTCGATGATAATTGATGCTCGAAATCGAAAAAAACCACAGAAAATCCAATGGTGGTTTGGCAACAAACATTCTAAAATAGTGATTGATCCCGTAGCTTTTCCATACAAATTTCATAAAATCCCCAAAGTAGTTGGAAATCCTTGCGTGTGGCAACACTGATTGGCGTGCTCAATTTATTTGTGGAGAGCCCAGGAACGGTAGCTAATGTACTGTTGCAGACTGTGTCACTGTTGCGATCATCCGTCAACAGGAAGTAACAACTGAAAGTTAATTTGGTCAACATGTGCCGCCATTTGATTGGTTGACTATGCGTCTGTTATAACGAGGCTGACACTTTGCTGGGTGGTTTTTAACTCACGGTTATTCCGTTGTAAGGAATAAACGGAGTTATCCACATCGGTTGAGTGTAAACTTGTTAGTGACGCTACAATTTTACCACAATGCTTTTGGTTGAGTGGAAATTCGATTGTTTTGCAAGTGCAGCCCATCATCCCATCATGAGGAGAACCAATTGGCATTAATGGAGTGGAGCATGCCATGTCACCATTGGAAGCACCCATCAGGATCAATGGCAGTGGCGGCTGGTGGGGTTTTTCGCTGGGGGGTGGGTGGCTAAATTTCAAATTTGGGTGTGACGCCCCTATTTCGTATTAGAGATGTGACATAACGACAAAAATGTAACTTTTAGGTCTATGTTGCTCAAAAACCTAGGCATTTAGTAAATCTTTGATAAAAATGTTTACTTTATAAAAGCACAAGTTACAAAAGCAAGGTTACAACAAATGTCGTATCAATACTTGACCGTGAGTTTGCCACAGGTGTGCTTTGATTTGACTATGGATGGAACTATTCTAGTCGCTCACTCTTTCTGCACTACAGATGACAGAGTAACTGGTGCAGTACATTAGATTGGTTAGTCGCAAGTGGAAATTTAACGTCTGGAGGCATAGCCAGGCTACACGAAATCAGGTTTTGCAGTTCATACTTCAGCAACATGCAGACCTCGAATGTGATTGGGATCCAGATTCCCTGAACGACGGCATCATGTCACGAAGTGTTTGTTGTGATACGGCGCCTTCTCTTAAAGTGTACTTATTTGTTTTCTCTTTTTACTATTTTGAAACAACATGCTACATGTATATAGAGAAACAACCTTTCCTTTATATTCTGCTTTATGTTGACCAAAGCAATTTCTATTTGTTTGCCCATCTTAAGGAAAGGGCATGCGTGCGTTGGAAGTAAGTTATATCATAGTAGGTTCCTATTACTGTCTTTAATTTCATGGAAGTTAAAACTTTTTTATTTTCCCAAATCACTATTATCTGATATGTAGCAACAATGGAGGAAGTTTTTTACACTTGGTCGATGCAGAGTAGACTGTTATCGTCTTTCGTGGTCCTTAGAAGTCCCGTTTAGTTGTTTTACATACAATAGCCACTGTCATACCCTAGTTAATCCGATACAGGTGTACCCGTTGTGCATTCCAATTGCAGCTATTTGGTTACGACAAAGACGATCGAAAGTCGTGGTTAACCCAAAGAATGCTTAAATGCTTAAAGAATGCTTGGTTGTAAGGTGAACAGAAAACAAAATGATGTTATTTATCCAGTGACTGATATCCCACTGCTCGAAAGAAGACGAAGGACGGAATACAAAAGGCGTTATATATAGTACTTAGGTATGGACTGATTTTTCAGGTACTGAGGGACATCCAATGACTCGTTAGAGGATGTAGATATTACAGGGTTTAAGGATTAAACTTTTCAAAAAAAAAATTTCACCTGCATTCATTTCAGCGTTAGTCTCAATTATAGGCCTTATTCTGTTGAAAGTCAACATCTTTGGTGTTGTGTAGTAGGAGACAGGCGGTGACATTTCAATGTTTTCATATGGAGCAAATCAGTTTGTGAGGATATGAACGAAAATTTCTTGTTGTGTGCAAATTCATGTGCGCCACTGGAGTCACTATTTTCGCATGCTTAGCATATGGCAAACCTTCCTTATCAACATTAGTGAATGAATGCAGGGCGGCATTTGTGGCGAGAGAGACTGGGCACGAGCTCCGATCAAATCCAATATAAGAATGAAGAAAATTTACTATTGATCAAAGACTTTTGGGTGAGTTATGATTGCGTTGAGAAGATTCCGTGTGGAAAGCTCTCACAGCATTTTTGCTGGTTTTTCTCTAATTAGTGGAATCATAAAGCATTTCGTTTTGATATTGATACGATGACATCCTCTGCAACGCATGGACAGGGGAGGATTCAGACTACAGCAGTAAAGCATAGGTTAAGTTTTTGAAACAAGTGAAAAGAGATTGAAAATCGACGAAAGATTAATTTTTTGACAAATCCGTAATTGTATACCTACCCTCATAGTAATAAGCATGTGTAGGGACCTCTGGTTTACATTGCAGTTTTGTCTTTTAAACAGACTCCACAAATGGCAATCTAAGCATTGCTTGGTCTGTATTTTATAAGGCCATCAGCTTTCTCCTCCCTGAGAGTCAACCATAGTTTGCTTGATCTCTGCAGATCAACCTGTAAGCCAATCATTGATTACTTTAGCTTTGCAAGATTTGGCACAATCAGAGGTAGATATTGATTTATGAAATAGGAAGGCAAGTTTACTTCTTCAAGAAAGTAGACTGCCAGTAGGAATCAATGAGAAATGTCATGCCTAAAACGCTAAAATGTTGATTACTAAGAAGAAGACATAAATTTCGTGGACATTGACAATCTTTTTAAAAAACAGTTTTATAAACTAATCTACCTTAAATAGAGGATCAAAAAGCACCAAACGTAACCAACACGACTGCCGTGGCTAATAAAGGGTTAGTCAAACCTAAGGACTTCGCTTTTTTACTTAGAGGAACATAAAGTCAGCGGAAAAACATAATGCGAAATGCGTTTAAAGTTAAACTCTATCGTTTCTATATTTACAAGTCCAAAGAAAAATCATACTCACTTCTACAGACAAACAAAGGGGTATTTAGAAAGGAAAGAAACGTCTAGTATATTAAATGCATCACATGTCAATTTTAGAGCGTCAACCTACACGTCTATGATTGTGGAGCTTATAACCGTTTTTATCTTGTTCAAATCCTTCCTTGTGATTTTTTGCCCTCTGTATGTCACGCGCATTTTTAAGTGCCATTCGATAACTACGTAACGGAAGTATTGGCCATTTTGACCCACCCACCGCCCCTTCATAACGCAAATCTATTGTTAGTAACGGTGAGAGGACAATAGACAAATCAATTTTTGAGGGACCTTCACCACTGTAACATTACGTAATTATTGATTAATCCCCTTACTTTGAGATACCGATCTATAAGAAAATTGGGTTACATTTTGACAGTGGTAAGAAATATTTAGACCCAACTCTACCCTGATTGATTGAGGTGAAGGGAGGGATCGAATAAATGTAGGTGGCTGGCTCGGGAAAATTTCGTCTTAAGTTTCTTGTAAATAATAAGTGTGCGCTGCACCCCAAGAAAAGCTACATCGGTTTATTATTGATGCTGCACGTGGATTGTCTTTTACTTCCATAAAATGTTACTAAAGACTACGAATATCTTAGTATTTGACATGATATTGTATTAGTCCAACCCTTCTACATACACTTAGGGGAGGGTAGTGGACAAAGTGTCTCACTCAATTATTCTGTCAAAAATACGAATTTTTTATTCGATTCTGTAATATCAAATCACAGGATAAGTACGATGGGCGTTTGGTATAGCGAAAGTCGACCGTATCTTGTTGTGACACTGTTATTTTGTTTCATAAATTGTTTTCCATCGATGGAGAGGAATTACAGTTAAAGTATTAAAATCCTCGTTCTCTCTTTCTCTCTCTCTGTGTGTGTGTGTCTCTGCCTGTCTGTCTCTTTCTCCCTGGCATCTTCTACAGGCAGCCTAAGGTCGTTGCTGTTGGCTACAAATTTAAAGACGGGTGCAGGGGCTCTTTTTGGCAGTGATTCGAATTTTTTCGTTATTTTGTCTCATCTTTTTGCAGGGCTCTTGATTTAGCAGTGAAACATAAGACTCACGTTGACACGGTCTTAGCATACAGAGACAAGTACTTATCGCGATTTGGGAAAAAGGAAAGCAACAAAAAATATCTTCAGTTCGCTCAAGGGGTAGGTTTCTCTTCAGTGATTGTCTTTTGAAAATGTCTTTTAAATAATGAAATATCGTGTTGTGCATTGTCACAATTTTCCATTGTGCAGTCAGCTGAAATAATCGAACAGTAAGCATCATAACTCTTGATTTGGAACAACAAACAACTCAACGTTTGCGTTTATTCGCTTTATAGCTCAAACTTCTAAGGGTTTCACCTCTCTATTCTTTTGGTATCGCATGAAACTTACCACGTCCTCGCTCGATTACCCAGTTTTCTATTTGTAGACATCATATCTAGCTCAACGCATATAGAGATTGGCCTGTTTTTGGAGTTATTGTTGTTCCTTAGTTCAGGTAGAGTCAATGTGCTCTCCACTTGCCTTTTGTCACAGTAAAGTTAGTGTTTAGTTGAGTTCTGTACTTTATTCGTCGTTAACCGTTAGAAATATTTGTCAGTGGTCAAATCATCTAAACGTAGATTAACTGCAGACGAATACCTTTGTGTGTTAGAAGTTCATAGGCTTAGTGGTTTGGTGGGGGTGAGCCTTTACATTTGGCCGTTTGATCATGTTTGCAACCATGTCATTATGGAGGACTGACGGTCTCATGTTGCAAAATTATTGTTTGGCATTCCATGAAAACTGCACAGCTTCTTTTCTCAATCACAAAAACCAAGTCGTGTACGTATAGAGAAGTAAAAAGTAGCCATTTTATGTATGCTGATGCGTAGACTGGAAATGCTCTCAAGAACAAGAAGATGGTCACATCACAAGGCTTTAGCAAACATCTGTACAAAAGATGGCAAATTATTTGTTTGTTTTTATTGACACTCTACAAGATTTCCAGTCAGCAATTAATATTAATGAAACTGACAGTGATGCGAAGGTCTAGAAGAAAGGTTTGCCTTATGCCAGTCTGTACTGACCATGCATGTCTTTTGCCAAATTTTTAAATTATGGATCAAGCACCTTATTTACTGCGTGAAAAAAAATCGAGCCTCATTGCTTCCTCATCATGAAGTGGAGAAGTATAAATGGGAAGCTTTTTATGCTGAAGTTGCGAAATGGTCTCATAAACAAGGTGATGCTTTCGATGCATTGGCGAATTCTGACAGATTTTTTCTCTGCTTAATACAGAGATCTTTGGTACTCAAAAGTTACCAGATGGTGCACTTACGATCCATTTATTGTGGTCTTAAGGAGCCTTCCTTAACCTGATTACATCAAATGTAGAACTAAATTGAAATAGCTTCCTGTAAAATTTTGTTTTGCTTTATTTGATTTTGCTTTGTTTTGCTTTATTTTATTTTGTTATTTTTTTGCTTTGTTTTGCTTTGTTTTATCATATTTTATTTACTTGAATTGTTTGATCTTCATAGGTGGAGGTAAACTGGGAAAAAATCACTGCAAAGATAGAGATGGAGCTACAAAAAGAAGCTCAAAGACCAGGAGCGAAGATTGTTGCATCATAGCCTACCGGATAATTTATAAAAGTAATCATCGTAACTGGAGACTGAGAAAGAACACGGGATATTTGTTAATTTGTCTTCCTAAGGCAGTACTTAAGCTCTGCAAAAGTGGAGGAAAGGCATTTTTTGTTTTCGATCGCTGTTCACTTACATGGAAAATTGCATTAAACCATCGTAATCATTGATTAGCTAAAGGAGAAAGCAGGCCAAAATTATCTAAAGAGGGCATATCTGACTCTGATGACATTTCCAGTGCCCTGTTATGTCATTCGAGCCTCTATTTTTAACGTATTTATCCTAAGTTGTAACAAGTGAGTGATGTAGCTCTTGTGCCTTTCGTTTAAAGTAATCCAGTTCTTCGTGTTCCTCTTGAGCTTACATTTGAATTGACGTAGTTAACGGTGTTGAATAGCCAGAAAGTTTTTCTTAAATAGCTGCACCTCATCAAATATTTATGAATTATTGATGGGTTTGTATTGCACTAACTCTGCAAAGAGACGTGACCCTACCTTAAGATAGAATTGTCAGTTGTACCTCATCGATCGATGATAGTGTTTATCGAAGGTTTATCATTGCTCGCTGTATGTTATCACTTTGTCGGGGAGGTTTTAGTTGATTGTTATCCGTCATTTTGTTGTGGTACTCTAGTTTTAATCAGTACAAGCACCTTACGAAGTCTTTAAAATTATTCTCATATCTCTTTACGCCGTGAAGACTGTTGTAGACCCTCCCGTCGGAATCGTTGCATACGTATCTAATAGTAATTCCATGGTAAACTATGACTTGAATGCATCGTAATTCTTTACTACTACGGCAATGTAAAACGCAGTTTAAACCTTGATTACCTCTCATATACGTTTATGTAATCTGATCTTACTCGTGTCATGCAAGGCAGCTTTGTCTTGATGGCTGTATGTGATCGGAGACTGACAACAAACTTTCCGATTATATTCTTTCAGGTAAATGCATGGTACGTATTCTTAAGTGTAAAGTCTCATTCTTGGTTTCTTATTTTGTCTCGCATACTCTCTGTCTGACACTTTGATTGGAAAGCCATTGCTGTCTTATTAACTAAACGTTTGCTAGTAGTGGCAAGGCTGATTTCTCTTGAATCCGTTGGAAACGTTTACGTCCCTAGCAACCTATCAGAACAATGCAATCGGTTGGACGAAGACAATTGCAATTTACACACGGCATCTTTTGTAAGGTTGACGTTGTATGAGAGTAGCCCTTATTAAGGTATCAAGGCTGAAAGAAATGAAACGCAGAGTAAAGATGGATAGACGTGATTCGTAGCAGGCACGATCTTGCCCGGGTGGCACAGTGGTGATCGTTACCCGATCTCTCTGGTGTGTTAAGTAAAAGAACCACGGTGCCTTTTCACGATTGCAATGGGAAGACAATTTCCATAAACTGAAGTTTTACAGTCATAACCAGGAGTCCCTACCCTGGTTTGCTTGTTCGCATATCTATCCATCAACTGATATCAACTGAACGTACTTCAGGTAATTTCTTTATTAGTGGGTATGGTTCAAAAATTTAATCTACCACACGCTGAACCGGGCCTTCCAAGTTAGCTAACTACCTTGCTGGTATGATGCTAG
This sequence comes from Chironex yamaguchii, assembly GCA_024741275.1. Classification (NCBI taxonomy): domain Eukaryota; kingdom Metazoa; phylum Cnidaria; class Cubozoa; order Chirodropida; family Chirodropidae; genus Chironex; species Chironex yamaguchii. The sequence goes on along the minus strand of JANTCA010012503.1, from coordinate 18,910 downwards.
ACCGCCCCTGATTCAGTGCAAAGTGGTTAATTCAGCATCAAAAAATAAGTAAGACAACCCAGAAAATAGCGTCAGTGTCCTGTGTTTAATAAACGTTTACATTATAGATGCAGAGCCATATGAAAATGAATTAGAAATATTTGTACTGTGGAACTAAAGAATGATGAAATTATCATTGACTGAGCGCAAGACTATCGTGGAATTAGCAAAGATGGCAAATTGAAAAAGCTTAGGAAAAGAAAAATATCAACGCTTTGGTAAAATTGTTAAGAACAATGTCAAATTGAAGAAACGTACTGGGAGGCAACTTTAACAGGAAAAACTACGAGACCAATAATTATCTAAATGGAGTAAATAACACCCAGAATAAACAGAGAAAGGTTATATTGAAGATACGGAGAAGAGTTTATGCTGAAAATATTGAAAATTTATGATAGCCAACTAAGTACAAGTGATGATGATGAATGATGGTTTTCTTTAGAATAGTTAGAACGACCAGGTTGTATTACCACATTGGTAAATAAATCTAACAGCAACTTTTCAATTAATAATATAGATAGGGTTTAGAATGTCTGTTAAACGGGAATTGTCGATAAGACGCGAATGAATCTACAATAACTATCTTTGTAGTTCTGTCACCTCGATTAAACTCGAAAACTTTAGTCTTTTTGCGATCAAATCCCTTTGAACTATTGGTACTGTTATTGCCTTTATGTTCTCATCTCTTGCAAAAATGAGGGACTGGGCCCTGATACCTACAATGGATACGCGAATGACAAATATGTATGGACATATGCACACATGAGCTTAGTCATGAGGGAGTCGATTAACTGAGAATGGCTGGTCACGGGAGAGGATGTGTTATAACAAAAGGCCACGAATTAATAGCTAGAATCTACTCGTGGTTATCAAAGAAACGTGTAACTATTTATTACGTAATATTAAACTCACAAAACTGACTGTCAGCTTGAGTTTCCCAAACAATCACCAATTCCAGCATGGCCGTCACTTTCACAGCTATTAATAATTAATTTAGAACTCACCATGGGGATCCCCCAAAGCAAGTCACATGTAACCTAAGCTTTGTTTTGAGACAACATTAAATTGTTACATACTTTGCACAACTCTGAAATGAACCTCACTTTAAAACAATCTGCGAGCAACCTCGGTTACGACCAAACAAGGAAACGTTCAAATAAACAAATTTGAGAAACAAATATGAACAGCACAACTTAAACCTTCAAAACTCTCAGTAAGTAATGCTCCTGCCTGCAAAGTAATACTTTACTCAAAATAATAAAATGCGCGCCGTACATGGATCTGTATTTCTATATATGATAAGCTGACTTCCGCCGATTAGTTAACTCATTGATCCAGGCAGAGTGATAAACATGTCTTACAATTGTTGCATTACTTAATCCTATTGGTCAAATCTAGTTACCTATGATGAACTGCAAGGCATTTGAGCATCTTCGCCTGATGATCTAGTGCTTTATATTTTAAAAAAGGTACAGGCAAAGTCCTTTCCCAAGTCACAGAGACTATTTTAATACTATACTCTACTACACTTGCAATGCTGATGATGTTACCTTGATCAAGTAGCTTCAACTAGGAATGTTTTACTCACGAGTGAAATATATCAAAGATCGCCTTGAAAATTTGCGACATAGCGCTAAAATCATACTTAAAAGCTTTTTTCGTCTGACACTCCTCAGAGTATTAAACGTCAGAAAGGAAAGTATATGTATATGGCAACCTATTTATACAAAACTAGTTTCCTATAAGAAACATGGATCGAAACTAGCCAATCATAAATAAGAAAGGAAACAAAGAAAGAGAAAATAAAGAAACAAACTCAGGACTTCTCTTGACTGCAACGAATTCAGAGGTAATGCGCCTGAGTCGCAATAATGCTCTAGAGAAATGCAGCTTTATAATGCTGGATGCACTACATTACTTTTCTGGTCAGAAAAACATAAAGCGTGTATAATATAAAGCACAAGACAAAATTAACCACCTTTTAATCAGTACCAGTAGATGCTGAATTATGAGCAGAAGAAATAACGTCTCACTTATTGTAAACCTTTATCAGTTTGCTTTCAGCAAATACTCTTTCCATATTTCAGTACTCTACTATGAGTATGATTATGGGTCTCACGACCCAAAGAAACGGCATTCACGAAACCATCCCATGAGTTTGCTCACCTCCAGAATGATGTCTAGGGGAGTCACAAAGTCAAAGTCTTCCAAAAGTAAGGTGGAGATGCTGGCTAAACTCAAAAACGATTGCTTCTATACCATCCATAATGTTAACATATCCTACTGATGGTGCATATCATTGCATCCTTTAAATTCTGCCAAAGTTTCATTAACTTCTACATGTCTAGAAAATGCGTCTGAGTATCCACTTACTCGTGGACTAAACGGCTCCATTCAAAAACGGCCCCATCGCCTGTTGTCAATACGTTAACTTGCAGATGACGTCAATATTCCAGAACTCATTTGACATTCTTGTTGCGAGTGGGGCTAAAATTAAAATTCAAGGGCAAAAATCATCCACCAAGTCGTATGTCTATATCTCCTTGATTACGTCGGCAATTAGTAAAATCTATAAACGAAGCATTTTATCCAGAATGTGTATTTCGTTATGGATGTATCTTCAACTCGCTCGCTAATTTGATGACGCCTCGGATTGTGCCATCCTCACTTCCCTCCCCTTAACGTATATCTCAGTTAAAGTCGGGAGATCTACGCCTGAATGAGAAGTGTAGCTAGTTGCTATAGGATGAGTTTTAAAATAAATCAGACTGCAGTTAACTGGATACGGGGCCTATGACGTCTAACAGTATTTCAGAAGAAAGCTTTGGACACCAGACTACAATTGGAAAACCAGGATAACTCTGCTCTGACTGGCAGTCCTTCCATTCATTGATAGATGTCGCAGCACCAATGTGTCCCTGTGAAAGAAAACATCCTCGGAGATCAAAACTAACAATTATACTAAGCGACTGAAAATAATACCAATGATAAAAAGCAGAAAATACAGTTGCATTAATATCTCAGTTTCCGATATTCATCAAGTAAATACTAAAGCCATTTGAATTACTAAGAAACCAGTTCACATAAAATACTGCACTTAAATCACAACGCGACACATTCTTTTCACATAAATAAGTCTGCAAGCAACAAGAAAGAACCGTAATGTTTTGTAAAAAAACACCCATGGGATCTAAAACTAAACTGTGTCTCATTTTTAGCTCCATGTTTGATTTCAACATTACAAAATCAACTGCACAGCACTGGACTCATTCTTCATTTCCACGAAAGAGTAGAGGCGAAAAGTGCCCTAAATAATTGGCCAAAAACCCACAAGAACTTTCAAAATGAGATGACACGCCTGGTCTTCCCTCATCGTCTTGTCAGTCTTCTCTCGTCACCTTGTCTGTCTTGCCTCTTCACCTCGTCTGTCTACTCTCGTCAACTTGTCTGTCTTCCATCTTTGCCTCGTCTGTCTTCTCTCGTCGCCTAGCGAGTACTGCATGTTCGCCTTGCCCGTCCTTCCTCTTCCCCTCGTCTGTCTTCCCTATTCGCCTCGTCCGCCTTCCCTGTTCGCCTCGTCCGCCTTCCCTGTTCGCCTCGTCTGTCTTCCCTGTTCGTCTCGTCTGTCTTCCTTGTTCGCCTCATTTGTCTTCCCTGTTCGCCTCGTCTGTCTTCCCTCTTCACTTCGTCTGTCTTCCCTCTTCGCCTCGTCTGTCTTCCCTCTTCGCTTCGTCTGTCTTCCCTATTCGCCTCGCCTGTCTTAGCTTTTCGCCTCATCTTTCTTCCCTCTTCGCTTCATCTGCCTTCTCTCGTACCGTTCTATGTCTTTATCCTTCGCCATCAAAGTCGTATTTCTCTGGAATTTTCCACTAGATTCCTCGCGTAAATTTTGACCTTACAGCTCATCGATTTCGAGCAACAAAAGCTGCGGGATACAAACTGCTTAACACTGCCGAGTGAGTGTTTAAATGAGCTCTCAAAACACTAAACGAGATTCTCGTAGTGACTAGACGGGCTCCAACGGGTAGCAAGTGTAGCGTCAAATGCGCATATCTGTTTGTACGAAACAAACATAAGTCGGAAACAAGCCCGAATTTTAAAAACGATATACCGACCACGTTACCGAAGCCATTACGCCGCGGGGCAAATTTTGGATGCTTCCAAACCTACGTTGCATTTTCCATCCTGTCATAAAACTCACGTGGTATGTGTCCGAAAATTCTCTTCCATTCTTTGATCTTACCCTCATCATCATCAACAGATGCATAAGCACACCCACCTACTGCTAACCAATTTACTACCTTCAATACATCTTTTGCTATTCTCCACGCACCAATAAAGCCATTCCTTACTTTCAATTGGCACAACTACGTTGCATCTATTGTTATGGCCTTGACTTCCAACTCAAGGTGCATGACATCTGCCACTTCTCTCAGATCACAGGTTATCCCTAAAACATGTAAAACATAAAAGTGTGTAACTTCACCGGCCTTTTGAAGAAGACAACGATCCACCCGCGAGTTTCCTACTTATAGGCCTTAGTCACATAATAATGACAAATTGGAAATACTTTGCAGTTCATACTGTTTGAATAAATAACGAAGTATTCTAAGAAGGATAATATAAAAATGTTAAAGAATGGTGTATTTTTGAGTCATAAATAATTTTATATATTACAGGAAGTACTGGCTGTTGAGTAAGTTTTAAATATATTGTGTGCGAATTTCACATCGGTTTGGGTGTTGGCTTTAAAGTCTGAGGGTTCAACAGATGGAAATCCAAACCAAAAACTCCAGTTTTGCTTCTACAAGCTTGTTTTGTGAATTTCCTTTTCACTCATCGGGATTTGTTGTTTACAATATTTCGGTGTTTATATACTTACAACGGAGGCACGTGGGATTTTATGAATCGCATAGAAGTATTTTGTTTCTATGCCGGCACGATGCGACAAGTTCGTTTCTTTTGTTTAGCGTCGGAAGTTTGGGCCGACATACGATAAAAAACTTCTCCTTGAGGCAGAGGAGGCACCTGCTGTAAGCGGGACTACATGTCTGCCAGGAGATTGCGTACGTAATGTTGTTGTCCTTGAGCGTTCAAATGTGCTTACTCAGTTCAGATGAGTTCCTGTGTTTGTCGTGTCTAAATGATGTAGTATTTTTGCGGGGTGTGTGTGTGTGTGTGTATGTGTGTGTGTGAAGAGTGGAGCATTACCATAATAGCTGCACTAACTGGGAGGCGACCGGAATCGAACTGGCAACCCTCAGACTCAAAAGCCCACACGCAAACCTTTGTGCAATCACGGCACAATAATTTGGTGAAGGACATTGAAAGTCCTTGGCATTACGAGGGAAAACCCAGCGGTGGATAAGGGGAAAGTCATTTTGTGTTTCGGCTTAAACCTTCATTAGTGTCGGATATATGTAGTATCTCAACAGACATATACATGGTATGAAGTATTTACCATGCAATCAATTCCATGACGGACACTTTGTAGGTCGTGCATGGCACTACATTTTGGTGAATCGTTGCTCATTTTCTCTACGAAACCCGTACGTAGATTACTCAAACCAACAGAACTTTCACAAGTACGTAGTTTTAAAGCAAAGTATTCTACCAACTATTTGAAACGTAAAACAATATATGGGATTTGACCAATGTTCTTCACTGAAACAACTTCATATTCTTGCAAAACAACCCTTTCGGTTTTAAGCCCTAAGAGTGTTTCTTTCACGACAATCAAGGCTTACGCTGACACACGTAAACATAATCTATAAGAGCAAAGCGCAAACACGGAGAGGAAAAACAAGGTCCTACTTTCAACTGTTTGGTTTTATGGATAATAGTATGCAACTAATCAGTTTTAGTAGCATAAATAATGGATAAATCTAGAGAACACAAACAATCAAAAAGCAAAAGCACAGAATTTAAAGTTAACATTTGCAGCCGGTTAACAGCCTCATAATAGCAACCATAAGTACATTACAAACGCGAAATTTCTTTATTAATCTGTCTCAAAATACGGATCACAATGGCTCAGAATCACTTTGGTTGAACAGAAGACAATGAAAAATTTCCTTCCGTCGTAAGTAATATTTTTTTTGTTATGAACAGTCTGAAAGCTCGGCAGTGGTTGAATCTTTGTAGCCCTTTCTTTAAAAACTCTCAAAATTAAAGCTTCGCCCACGTGACTCTCTGATTACTAATGTAAATGATAATGAAACAACATGTTTATGAAATTTTGTCCAGCTTAGATTGAAAATTCAGTGCGAGCGACACTTAAACAATTTATTGGATATGATCCTTAAAAGTTTACAAACAGAACAACAAAGGCAGCCTTCGAGAAAGAGAAAGGTGAAAGACCGACGGAAAGATGGATAGACTGCCAAACGGAGAAGCAAAGAGGGAGAGAGAGGAGGAGGAGAAAGAGAGAGAAGAAAAAAGACGGAGAGAAACAATGAGAGAGAACAGTGTTAAGGTTAGATACAGCTGCTCTCTTTACAAATGTCTGGAATCAGTTTAATGTAGCCACAGTACAGGTTGCAACCTTGTGATTCTCCATATACCTCCTGTGCCGTATCTTGAGGCCAGTTTGAAATCAAGTTGTTTAAATGATAATGGTCAGACAACCATTACTTATCAAATCCAGAAGAAAGTGTGTGATAAATACGACGCATTACAAAAACGCATTCTGTGATTTTTAGTACAATTCGGCACAGTTGGGTTTCGATTTGCGTACAAATGAGATGAAGCTGGCGAAATTCTAAGAATCAAATCATCATCACAGGTGGAGACTGAACGCAAGCTCCAAGGGATTGGACACTCTTCAACGGTAACTTAATAATTTTCGTTATTAATTAAAAAAGAAATTAAATATTTCAGGGTCGGCACGTGGGGGTTATCAAGGTTGATGAAATTTTTTTCTAAGAGAAATAAATTATACAATATCACAAAAAATATCCCAGCGGAGAAGGCAATGTTTTGTACCTCTCAGGCGGTTATGTAATGCAGTGACCACATTTCAGCGTTGCTCCTTGCTTGTATTTGCTTTTTTTCGCCTTTTAAAGAATATTTGATAATTTTTTGGTAACCTTCTAAAGCGGCTTCTTTTTGTTAGATACAATAGTTGACAACAGTTCTCAATATTCGTTTATGAACTATCATGACATAGTTAAAATAATCAAAATTAATCTAGAACACTTTCTAGCAAGTCTCCGTTTCCTTTTCCAATGAGCCAACGATCCACTTCCAAAGACAAATAACATGGATGGAACCAAACTCAGTTTTGCATTCAATCTTAGTTCTGATACCTTTCAAGGGTTCAGATGTAATAATGAAAAGCAGAAAGCCTTATATATCGCCTTTGTCGACAAATAAAATGACATAAAAGATTGGGTTGGCACTGGTTTGTAGACTAGAATGCCGGAGACGTCTAATGACTGCGCATGTTGCGTGTGCCCATAATGGATAGCTCGACATTCCCCGGCGTTCGCTAGCTAGTTGTTTCGGTAGTTGTTACGGACGACCAAAGACATTAACAAGTAGTCACAAGTGCAAGCACCGCACGGAAAATCTATAACAGGTCTGTCAAAATTAGCTTCCTCAGTTGTGCAGTAAATACAAACATGTGAGCATTTTCGTGCTTGTTTTTTTTATGACTTGCAGATTGTTTACAAGAACTTGTCAATTCTTTTGCATTAAAAACCGTAGAAAATGATAGGTAAATCAAAATCCGGCCATAAAATTATAAAGTGCAACAACACAAATGCTTCTATGGTTGCTGATTAGATTACGTTTAGAGCAAAAACAGTGGGACGTGCTTGCTACGAAAATCCATTTCCTTCAAAATGCAGGTGAAACATTTCTAGTAAAGAGAACTACAAACGTAAACATAAAGAGGACAGGATATTGCATACCAAATGAATACCAAATCTTCGTGTATGAGACGCATTGAACATAGAATGGTACCGGATACTTTGCTATAGCGGACAGGTTTTCAAAAGACTGGCGGACTCAAGGTCGAATGTCATATAAAATCGTCGATACAACGGAAATTTTTAGCGGGCACTTGCTGTTGACTACACTATTTGTTGTAACAATGTTTACCATGAAACTGACACCTTTATAGCGGCATGCCAGCTTTTTGGCGGAAATTGCAATAAACACAACAAACAAATAACTACGTCATTCTTTTAAGCGTTGGTTACATAGTCAATGGCCTTTTTTGTGTGCAGTAGTTCAATGTATATTCATATCTCATTGTAGGGTCATGTTGTCCCCATTCCTGTTAGAAGTACTTCAGCCCCGATTTCATGTTAGCATTTATTTGCCAACATATTAAGATTCAGCGAGAAATACTTCAACAATTTTAGCTTTCAGTGACGATCCGTCCCTTAAACACATTTTTGAGAAAATCGGAGTAAAACAGAAGGACTATGGATGAATACAAATAAAAACAAACTGACCAACCCCTTAATTCAAGGTGGACAGGGGTCAAGGTCAAAAGTCTAGGACTATGGAAAGGAAATAATCTAAAGCCCGCGATAAAACATGATGAACATATCAACAAAATAAATACTGTATTTCCTCTAATGAACGCTGCCCTCTGATAAACGCCGCCCTCTGTTGAACGCTGCATTTCAAAATGCGTATATGATGGAAGGCATACATCAATTTGCAAAAGGAGGAAGCCTCTACCTCGACGAAATCTTACACAATGGGTCTTAAGAGCGTATGGCTTAAACTTAGCTACGGATGCCTCAGAGGATGGCAAATCCATTGTTTTAGGGAATCCCCCTGGTCAACTAGTGGTGCTTTGTTGAAACAGGCAGGGGAGGCACAGGATGAAGATCAAGCTTCTGATAATCCCTAAAATAAATTTGCAGTCTGACGTCAACAAAAGCTATGAAGTTTTATTGTGATAGATGAGAACTGAGACGGTGACACTGACATTGACACTCTGAAATTTTTGATACCCTGAAGGCATCTGGAAACTTGAAGACAATTTACAAACAATCTTTTGTTACGTTTTTTGGAAAAGGAAACAATGTTCAAAGTCTGTTTTTATCTTATTTTTCATTTTGCAATGAAAGCCACACAATGATAAATCGCGCCCTCTATTGAACCCTGCATCAAACAGTTCAGATTTTTAATGAATGCTACGCCATTCAATAGGGGAAATAAAGTAAGCAGCTAAAGTTTTGGAAAGGATGCAAACTGTCTATTATAGGTAGAATAAGTTGCATAAATACTCTCATTCTATATGGACTTTGGTTTAGGACAGAAATTGTACATATATTCAAAAACACTGTTGATAAATTAGAAAACAGACTAATAAATTTTGTATGGCATGGCATGCATCAGGTAAAAAGCAATACCAATGCCATTTTCACCCAAAGAAAATCGTGGAGCCAAACTGGTCAACATCCAAGATCAAATTAGGGTACAATAATTGAAATGGCTACTAATAGCCCTAAAATGCAACGAATTGTCACCAAACCAAGCACTTATCAACACAATCATTACCACACATTATGGGTGCCAGGGCTCCGATATCCTCAAATCTGATATTATGAACATGTAACCAAGAACAGATAATAGCTTCTATGCACTCTCAATCAAACTGTGGGGCATGTCCCCTTTCGCATAAAAAATTTCCAAAACATGTAACCCCACAGATAACTCTTATATCCACACATAGTAGATATAAATGGAGTCACTCTTACTGTCGACAAAATGTAACCAAACCAATATATGGATAGTTGAAAAGCTAGTACATCAGCGTGGCCCAAAGGCACATTTCAAAGATACGTATTTGGCAAATGAAAACAAAAGCACTTATATTTGATAAGGCAAAATGCGACAACCCTCTTTTCCTCAAAGATACTTATTTTGTTCTTAACAAAAAAGGCTTCAAAACTAAGATTTTATGATATCTATACACAATTAAGAAATTAAGATACATCTGAACCTATGTGTCTAATAAAATGGAAGACAATTTTACAATTATCCTATACGATTAGGAAAGAAACATGGAAAATACCTGGCAATAAAGAACATGCCACAATGTAACTTCCACCCCTTGGTCACAAATACACGAAAATTTTCCAAGTGAAGAAATAGGAAAATATAGACTATCCCTTTACCCTGAACTTTAAAAGGACTATTTAATAGAAGAACACAAGGTTACAAATGATCACTTTGCTAAATTTGAGATCATGTTGATCATATTTAATCCCTATTACTAAGAAGGAGAATATTATTGGAATAGGAAACAACTTGAAAGCAGCCCACCTCCAAAAGTCTTCATTACGACATGCTGCACAAACATCCAGATGGACCGAGTTTAAAACTTGCTGACATGCTTGCTAACAAGTATGTGTTCCATAAATTTAAATCCCACATTACAAAATACACAACTCCTGTGATAAAAATGAACTCCATCCATATAACTAGTCTTATTCTTTTCCTTTTCAGAAACGACATTTTACGGCAAATAGTAAATGGAATAATAATCAATGACATTTAATAAATGATTAATAGAACTCATGTCTCTTAAGAAGGCTATCTTTTTGGGAGTGTGTTATCATGTTGAATTGAAGAAATATGTGCTTGACATCTAATTTGATGTCTATCAAATATGTATATTTTTATTTAACTTACAAAGTCTCCTGTTAGGGCTCGTGTACAAACAATAAATACCCGGAACCCTAACCAAGAGTATTACCCTACAGTTACAAGTCGAATAGAGCAAGATTTTCATAGTGAACACTCCTTCAAGTTTCCAATAAGATATGCTTCAATGTCCAGGAAGAAAACAAGAAAATTACCTTAGAAATACTTAAAAGAGCCATGATTGTTCTAATAGCCAGAAACAATAGCTCAAGAAAGTAAAGCAACAAAAGAGATCATTAAAGCAACATTAAAAGTTTTAACAGCAATCAACCGGCCATGATACTAACCAGTAGTCGACCTCTCTAATTAAGAAAACAATCGCTACCTAATTGAAGGATTCTATAAACATTTCATGTTTAAAGTTAAAGCCAATGATACAAATTCACCTTACCTTTCAGTCCGTTCCAATTTTCAACAAGAACATAGTGAACAATGTAGATTTTGGCCACACTAATCACTAAAGTGGGTAATTGTTACATACTAACCAATATGCACAATAACAGTAGCATCATTTCCTATTTGTAGATAACCAATGTAGCAAGAAGTAAACGTCAAGTTTGCTTACAACAGTGGAGACATATTCATATCTTTCATATCTTAATTTAGAAGAATTTGTAATCATTTATTTCGTTTAAACCACTTTCAGTTACTATGCCTGTCAAGTAACTAATTCTTGTACCTTCTCGTAGCTGCCAATTATTAACCACCAGAGACATGCCAATTTTAGCCAACATACTCATTAATTTCAATAAAAACTAACCTAGTAAACAAATCAAGAAAAAACAGAGAAACTGGATGAGGAAAGAAATTATTTTACCACTTAAAGGCTGAGTGGATGTGGTGGGACACAGGGGAACGAAACTCTGTCCTTCTGTTGGCGTCTGCACCAAAATCAGCAGACGGAAGGAGGATATTAAAAAGAATCATACCATTACATTGTGCTTACATACACACGTTGTTACATACATTCAGTTTTGTATATATTTTGGAACATGTCTCTTCTATCGAAGCCCTTCGATTACAACAACGATCTTGTTGATGCACACGAAGCATTCTACCAAATTAAAGCGGAATACTGACCTTGTTATCGACAGCAATAAGTCCGAGGTCAAACATCTTGTTTGGTGCCAGTTTTCGAGAAATTATTCTTATTACTTGTTCACATGCATGCTTAGGGCTGTGGCCCTGTAAGAGACGAAATACATGAGACATCTGTTATCGAGGTTGTAAACAGGTGTCAAACTGTTTCACTAAAGTTCAGCCGGTTCTGAGCCCGGAGCTCGCAGGTTACTGTTGGGGAAGCAGGAGGGGGTGTGTGTGGTGTCGCAAGCTCGAGAGGGTGTGTAGTGCCACCTTTACCTCTAACCTATGACAATAGCCATGAAATAATTAAGTCCATCAAAATTATAAACAAATGATAAGCAAAATCTTTGACTCCACATTCGGTATCAGAGATTTATGTAGGATAAATTTTTCACGCCGGCAAACAATCGGTCATATTTCCGCGTGTACATCAGCATCTTTAAAATCGCCTTGAAAATTTGCGACATTGCGCTAAAATCATCCTTAAAAGCTTTTTTCATCTGACAAAGCTAGAAAGAATCTATAATAAAGTGTCCCAGACCGCTTTGCTATAACGCGACAGTAGGGGAAAAGATTTCGTATTGGTCCAACATCAAACACATATATCATCATCGTCGTCGTCGTTAGAGATGCAATATTGTATACGAACAAACATAATAACATCGTCTGTGTCGGCATTTTCACAAGTTTGATCCTCTGTAGGGACAAATTGCATTCAAATGCGATCTTTACATGATTATTTCGTTTCGGACATAAGTGATCGAAATTAACCATCAGAATTGTCCTATTTGTGGCAAACATTCACGGGGGAGGATTAAGAGTCCGACGAGTTAGGACAAGTTAAGTGCTCAATATACTATTTTTTCACATTATTATGTCGTTTTGGCTATTGGTGATGGAAATCAACCATCAAAATCATCCTATTTTTGGAAAACCTTTAAGGGAAAGATGGAGAGCTAGGCAGATTTGGCTGATTCTATCATGGTCAGTCTGAAGACGTTTTTGACTCTGTAGGGCATGTTTGTTCTGCATTGAGGTTCCTTAAAGATATTGTGTCATGTAGTGCGGCAATGAAGACATTGACACATTAAGGATAATCTTTGTTTAATGGTAGTTTGAATTACCCCTTATGTCATCAGGCTGTTTAACTAGATTGATGAAACACGAGAGGAAATCTGCTCTTCTCTCCATATACCTTTCGTGCTGAGATTACTACAAGTCCCAGTAACAATTCAGAATCATAACACTGCTGAATGCGGTCAAAAGAATTAATCCATACGAGCTGTAATGGTTACGTCTGAAAGGTACCCGACCATAGTTACACCTTGTGATGGTTTCCTCTTATGACCGAAACCAAGGCTATTTCTGATAGATCATAAAGACCTAGAGAAAAGGTGATGTCACCCATGAGAGTAACTACTTAAACAAGCAGACCTCTTAACCTAACAATTGCACTGCTACTTAACTGCTCTAGGGGAATATGAACGAGGAAAATTTTTTCACTGCGATCTCCCTGTACTATACTGGGGTTATTATTGAGCCCCAAGAGGCGTGGGGCAACTACAGGGTAAGAAATTCATGAACAAAACTTGTCTTCAGCTTCAATTATTTTCTTTAGGATAATTAACCTAATTATTGCCATTTTAACCCACTAAGAGCATTTTTTCTAGAAAGGAAGACCGTCAATTATCAAAAGCAAGCTTTAGGGTTAACAAAAATGTGGGATCTTACAGACGTTGTTTTGCACATCAAATACAATACGCGCCCTTCCTAAAGTCTTAAAAAGTGGGCGCTAGAGTTTTCTAGATCAAGCAGCAACTGAAGAACAGTTGAACCAGCATTAGCATTTCCTTTTCCACTTAACCCCCAGTCCCAACCCACCCAACGTCATAGGCTTATACATCGACGGTGTCATAAAGCTCCACCCAGCCGAGCGGCTTGTATCTCAACCCAAGTTGTCAACCAATTTTAGGCTGTAAATCGCCTGAAATATGAAATCGATTATAATCAGGGATGATGTGTACTTAAAGCTGTGACAAAATTACAACCTGACATGAGATTCCTTCCCTGAAACTCGTTCTTTAGAAGAAACAATGTTAACTATCCAATGACGCATAACTTCAACACAATGCCCCTATCATAAGATAAAAGATGTGTTGGAATGGTACTATATATGGAAAAACATATTTGATCTCTAACAAAAGATGTGGCTTCCATTGACGTCAGTGCAACTCCGGGCACCCCAGGTTAAGAACATAAGACGAGATAGTCCAAATGAACTTATAACAGTTGCCCAGATCTTGTGTAACAAGAGATTAACATGGTCAGGGTCAAACATTTTTCAAAACTAGTACGGTCAAAGGTGTGCGCTCAAGTAACGTAATCCGATAAGTTTAAGATATCCTTGCTGTTGACGGAGCGTGAAAATTTACCATAACACTCATGCATCACTAATTGTACGAACTACGAAAAGTCCATTTACGGTCATAGACAGCAGTAAGTGCCATAAAAAAGTACATGGTACCACAAACTAGACATATTACAATTTACACTTTCATCCACATGCAGAAATATGTAGTAAGTCATACCTGGACTTCAAAAGAGACCTCTACTTGGAATTTAATAACGACTTCTAACTGGATCTCAATAGCGACTTATACCTGAACTCCAATGACGACCGATACCTGGACTCTAATAGTAACTAATACCTGGAGTTCAATAGCGACCTAAATCTGGACTTAAACAGCGACTTATACATGGAATTTAATAGCGACTTGTAAGTGGTCTTCAATAGCGACTTCTGCTTGGACTTCAATAGCGACTTACACCTGGTCTTCAAGAGCGACTTATACTTTAACTTCAATAGCGACTGATACCTGGACTTCAATAGCAACTTATACCTGGACTTTAATAATGACTCATTCTAAGGGGTTCTTGTACTTTAGAAGAAAACAAATTAGTGAAAAAATTTACACGCTAAATAAAGAGCACATTAAATAGTTATATAATAGACTTAAGATGGGCGTTTTCGCATACTAAATATTTCACGGGCGCTGAGAATAACGTACATCGCCATAACCAATCAGAATGGTGAGAAACAACCAAACATAAAAAGAAAAAATGACAAAAACTTAGCCACGGGTGTTATCGCAAGTCAAATTCTTAGTTAAGACTGTAAAGATGCCTGGCTTGTACTATGCATCAAAGTTGTTGCTTGGTGGCAAGTCCGTGGTAGCAATCTATAGCATTCTGTCGCCACATCAAAGCAAGTAACCTTAGTTAAATGCTGTTGTAATATCAGTTTTAATATAATATTAATCGGTCAATTCCGCAATCAATGTGCAAAAGCATTTTTGAGCACAAAAACGTTTATACTCACACACTCTCACACGAACGCACAAGCGTGCACACATGGACGCACACACACTCCTTTGACGAGTGTATACGCAAACTAACACAATACATCCAAGTCTAATTTAGGTTCAAAATTCGCTTTCTAGTAAGCCGTTTTGTCACAATAGCTACCCACCAAGTTTGTTCCTACACAATCTAACAGAGTTAAAAAATTTCAAAGAGACACCAAGCAGATACGAAATTCTAACATTCACGTTTACTAACCTGGCTCATCAACTGTACTACATGAAATGTGGGACAAAATTTTATTATTTCATCTCCATCTCCAGTGGCTATACAGAAAGATAAAGATATTAGGTAACTCAACATGTGGAATAACTTCAAATAGCAAAGCAAACAGTCACAACGATTGTGATAAGGTACAACTTTAATGGTGGTATTACTTGCCAATAAAGAAATTGTGAATTTAAGGGCTAGTTTTGAAGTGCTGAAATTCATTTCATATTTTGCCATTTGGATACACCAGATATAAATCTCTGCACTATTTCACGTCTTGCAACAGTGTATACAGCCTCCAGCCTTTTACACCGATCAACGTACTTACTTACTGCCCGTGATGCTGGCTGGCACATAGGGCAGCAAACAAAATATCTCTACTCCAGTCTTCCTTGGTTAGGCGTTGAAGTGTTCCCTAGGTGTGGCTGAGGTCCCTCATTTCACTCTCAACTGTTCTTCTCCAAGCGTTCTTAGGTCACCTCCTCTTCTTCCTCTCTTCTGGAGTCCAGTGCAATGTCGTTATGGTGATGCTGTCTTGTTCTTTCCTCGACACATACCCAACCCATCTCCACATTCTCTTCTTGATCATTGTTTCCATGCATTCAATATGGCATCTATCATGTCGCTCGTCATTGGATATTTCTTCAGTCCAGTAAATGCGGAAATTCTCATCAGCGACGCATTACGGGGCAGGGTTCTCGAACCATGAGCCCAATCCCGAACCTGGAGTGCTAGGGACTACGATTAGTCTGGTCTCTAACACCAGACCTGTCCGGCATAGTTGGCCCTAACAGGAGAATAAATCTCTTGCCGGCATAGCTCTCAGAGTCACGGAGATGTGCAAGCCCAACGGACCACGGCAAAGTTATGATCCTCCGAATCCACCGATAAACGTCATTCGTAAATAATTGTCGTGAGGCGGGTATTTACTTTTGTGAGGAAATACATAGGTTGTAACTTTTCCGAACTTACAGAGGTACACAATCCGTCCAAGGGTTTTCGAACTACAAGGTTTCAGCCACATGACGGAAAAAAGGTTTAATGCATGAGTCCAAAAACACTAAATTAGATTACTCTAGGATTTTGGACCAATCGTATGCCAAAATATCCACACGTCACCGCTTGTGCGACAGTAAAGTTTTGTTACCTTTAAGTTGAAACCGAAACAATTCAAACTATTAACACAAACTATTAAAACAAAATTTTAACAAAAAATTAATTTATTCGTGATCAATGCAGCAGACCCTTCTATTCTAAAAATTTTAATGCTCCTTCACAAAATTGAAAAAACTGCAGAACAGACAGTATAGTTTTATTCTGTTCAATCAAGCGTTTCAAAAGAATGGTTAAATCCCTAAATGGAAGGCAAAAACGGAATGATCTGATATTGTTG
The DNA here is from genome assembly GCA_024741275.1 of Chironex yamaguchii. NCBI lineage: Eukaryota > Metazoa > Cnidaria > Cubozoa > Chirodropida > Chirodropidae > Chironex > Chironex yamaguchii. The sequence goes on along the minus strand of JANTCA010012503.1, from coordinate 2,094 downwards.
TCATTCGAAAACGGTATGCAGTAAACAGAGCATTTCACATCATACAGAGAATGAAATCTTCCAGAAACCGACTCGAAACCAGAAATTAAATCAAACCTCATTTCTAAGTAAGCAATTAGCAAACCTGAATTTCAATTTACGCCATCATAGATTTCAATAGCTACCGATACGCCTGTATATGGGGTGATAGGCAGAGTTTATGACGACCTGATTAACGTACGTTGAAGTCACACCGCCTACCAATCCTAAAAATTAAAAGTGTCATGACCAGCCAACAAAGGAACATATCACATTTTGAACATGCTAAGACTATTAAACGGAGAATTGCTGACGCACATTAGTACATAGGCGACGTAATTTTGTTTTCCTCGATCAATAATGTTCACGCAGAACCTAAATGTTGCATTTGGTTTATAATAAGCCATATTAAAAACAAATCAGCTTGTCACAAAGCCTAAACAATGAAAATAAGCAAAATACTCTATAGAGAACAACTGTTCTATCCTCTCAGTACTAACGGTGCGGGCAGCAATCAAATACTTCTAACAACAATGGTGCACGAGATAATGACGGTACATTTTTTAAATGTATTATGTTGCTCAGTGAAATTGATGGACGATCTTTCCTGATAAGTATGTTAAGCACAATGTGTTTTTAAATTTTTTCTTTGAAAGCAGTTAAAAAGACACAACCGTAAAATATTGCTGTTACGTTACATCTAATGTCAATGCGCCTACGTAATTAGAATACTTCACTATCATGTGGTAAATAACTGGTTGGGAACACGTGCTTCGGCAAAGATCCTGACGATTAAACATCAACTCAATCACTGCCTGGTCCAACGTCCAGGACGAAAAAGGCGGAGGTTTGGGAGAAGATCAGGTGGGATCATCTCCCGTAAAATCTAATCCCAGGGATGGCAGCGACCCCGCAAGCATTATCTGATAACGGCGTAAAACACTTTAGGTGGGACGGAGTGACGCAAATTATCATCATACTATGTGCAGCCGGAGTCAACCTAGTGCAAGAGCCATAAAGGAATCTGAAGCTGTGCAGTGACAACAACAATGACAACTACCATCAGTCTAATCACATGTGATAGGTGCAACATAACGCAGGGATTTTCGGGTGGAAGCCTAGCGCTTGCGACATCATGCATGCGTGTGCTAAAAGTAATGATAAACCTTGATTAGAAAATAACTACAAAGGCTTGATTTCCGAAAAGCTACCATACTATGCACACTGAAACAGCTGCACTTCTGCTACTACCAAGACACTTACCAACTGCACCACCAATCTAAATGGAAGAAAACAAAAACGAAATAAAACAAAGTTCCGTATCGTAAAACATGACAATGAAAATTAACTGAAAATAAAAAGCTCGTTTGGTCAAAAAATACGTGCAAAACACATTGTTAGAACAATTATGCAGTTCAAAAGAACGAACACGTTTTTAATGGCGAGACAATGCGGGACAGTTGAGCTATAGAAGATACTCAGAGATCTTAAGAAGAGGAAGACATGAAGAATGCAGATAACAAAAGCAGAAAGCCATACACTAGCACAAGACAGTAAAAACGTCATCAATACATATTTCAAAGGGCTTATTGTGTATAGCTACGGAGGTATATTGTGCTTAAGAATTTAAAGAAATCCAAATATATATATACTCACAAGCCCAATCACACTAAGTGTATAAAGATTTACATTTACTCAAAAAATACACTCTTCATTTAAAACGTTTCGACATTAGTCTTCATCAGTTACTTTTTGTAACTAAAGTAAATGATGAACACTAATGTCCAAATGTTTTAAATGGAGAGTGTATTTTTTGAGTAAATATAAATATATATATTTTCGGTATTTATATATATTTGTGGGGTCGGCTCCCACTTAGTGCAGCTATTGTGGTAATGCTCAACTATTGACAAATATATGAAAAGCACTGTGTCTGTTGAGATACTACATATATCTGACACCGATGAAGGCTTAAGCCGAAACACAGAAAAAAATTAATAATTTCCCCTTACCCACCGCTGGGTTTCGTCTCGTAATACCAAGGACTTTCAAAGTCCTTCACCAAACCTTTGTGCC
>JANTCA010012492.1:2661-14896 GCA_024741275.1 Chironex yamaguchii | reverse complement strand
TTCATGGTAGCACGGGAGAATACCCTTAGAAGACTGGCTCTTTCTTCCAGTCGCTCGTGAACACCTTGTCTATTCCCCCAACCTAACTATCTTGCAAAATATATACTATATTTTTTGCAAAATATATACTATATTTTTTGCCGAAAATATCTTCGATTACATGACTCATAGCAAGTATTTTCTATTATTCAGCTAAGTTCCCTCATTAAATTACACCATTTGCAATGTTAAATACGGCTTGATTTAGAAATAGACTTGCCAAAGTAATGTTTACATATAACTTCAAAGGCCACTGTAATTCCATTGATTACAGTCCGTTCATTTGTACAGTGATGTGTTATTTTTGACATTGGTAAATAATGCCTATTACTAAATCAAACACGGTACACTGGTCTCATTATACTCTTTTAACATCAACCTAAGCAATTTTTCTGAAATCTAGCATTTTGGTAATAGCTGGTATCAGGTATTCAAGACCCGATACCATCTCCAGAAATGATCCTTGCGACAATGCTGGGTCGCAGGTGTGTGTTCTGGTGCTTGCAAATGTTGCCATGACTCCTTCGTGAAATAATCTACTGAATACACTATGAGCACTTCAGAGTCACTCACTCATCATGAACCACCACTAGCCTTTTGAGAACAGTGCCGGAAGTTAACAAGACACATTTACAGCGTATCAAAGCACTCACGCCAGAACATTCTAAATTGATTCCTGTTGCATTCTATTTTAACAGTTATAGTATTCCTTCATTTCCTCTGATGAAGCAACCACATGAAGTTGGATCATGTCTGTGCTGCGCATGTCCCCACTGAGCATCCACATCACAAGTTGCCCTCGGTTGGATTTCATATGGTCAACGAACGAGAAGCAAAATAACACAGAAATTGGAAGCCAAATGAAAACAGAACACTAACAAAGAGTTTACCTTCCAAGCATCTCACATATATTACTCGTAAGTAACGCATCATGATATTACCTGCCTTGACAAAATATCAGCATGTCTTGTCTATTAACTGCATTTACTTTCATGAACTTTCGAAAAGGTTATCAACGTCTTCGATTTACATTCTTGCGAAAAATCATAGTGCCGACAAAAATGATCATTTTCATTGCATTCTTCGTAAAAGGTTTCTTTCAGGAAAACATATCTTTTCAGCAGCATAACCTACTGTATACTTGGCATAAAACTGTTCATTGTCAAAACATGGATCATAATTTCTACTGTAGCAATATTTTTCGTCTGCAGTGGTTAGCTGTTAAAAGATATTTCTATTTCTGTTTCAATTTATCACTACAAAGAGAATTGAGTATGTTTAGTTTACCCTTCGGTACATTGGGGCAGCCCCACTTAACATTTTGCAAACGCCTCAAATATAGGTCGATGGCATATGTAAGACCATGATCAAATTTCCAATAGCACAAAATAATCAATACATAATCGAGGTGAATGCATACAGTTGTCAGCCAGGAAGCGCGTGAAAGAAGTTCCAAAGTGACCTAGACCATGTCAGGGGCTTGTTAGTATTACATTCTGTCAGCTAAGCGTAGGTGCTTAGTTTTATTTCAACCCTGCTACTCCCCCGTGTGAACTTATCCCAAGCACAACAACGTAATACTTAATTACAATGACATTTCTTAAGCTATTCAGTTGACAATGCAACAAGAATTTCCCACCTGCTTGTACATACCTAGTTTGTCCAAAGTAAAACACTGGATATCCTCTTTATCCTTTGCAGATACTTTTCAATTTGAGAAGGAAACAAAGAACAACCAAGGATGAAAGTTGCCGACCCTCCTATGCTAAGGACCACTACATTTTTCTTCACTGGCTAACAATTCGTCTCCAGTCCCCAACACAGCAAGATTATATTTGTCTTTCTAACAATAAACATCAGCTGTTGCCATGATAGACTAGTTTAATTTGAGGCATTGGACATTGAACAATAAACATCAGCTATTGCCATGATAGACTAGCTTAATTTGAAGCATTGGATATTGAACAATAAACATCAGCTGTTGCCATGATAGACTAGTTTAATTTGAGGCATTGGACATTGAACAATAAACATCAGCTGTTGCCATGATAGACTAGTTTAATTTGAGGCATTGGACATTGAACAATAAACATCAGCTGTTGCCATGATAGACTAGTTTAATTTGAGGCATTGAACATTAAACCCATCCCCATTGTGACGACTTACTAAATCAAGTAGTTTTTGCTTTTTTTGAAGTGCTCTTGATGTCTCAAGTTCGTAAATTGTGCATAAATTAAACAAAACATCCTCGTGCAAATGTTTCGCCGGTGCTCGCCAAATAAGAGTCTCCAGTAAAGTGGACGCCTGCCAAAATAAATAAAAAAAAAATAGAAAATGTGCTCGAAGTTCTACATTTGTTACATTAGGATCAACAAAGGAATTGAAATATAAAGGTTGACATTCAACTGTTTCTTTTGAGGAGACTACGGTCCATTCACGGACTTTCTATCTTCAAGATCTTAATCACGAAACAGTCAGTACTATACACTACCCATACGGCACGAAAATGTCGTAAATTGTCGTCATATAAATCCTCATCATGATGTTCCCAACAAAAGAACTTGGACATAAACAGGGCTTGAAGTCTTAAGTTTTTTTCTCTTCGTCAGCTTTCAGAGTAAAGTACAGGGCGAGCGGACGTGCGGCAGAATGACGCAGCAAATTTCGGATACACCTGTAAGCAGCAGGTGACCAGGTCGATCATTTGTATATCTGACGCGTATTATAAGTGATATCATACGTCATCGACCACCTTCTGGGGTCTATGGACTAATACCAATACGATTATCATTAATTAGGCGGTTAACTACACATTTAAATAAACTAAGCTTCAACCAGGATCAAACAAGCAAGACTGTGTTCGTCAGTTTGGTTTAAAAGCAAATATCCGACCCTGCACCCTCATGGGATATCAATTGGTTGTGCGAAATGACAATCATTGTTACGTCAAAGACTCTCAAGCAATTCTTTCAATTACAACGATATTTCACTTAAAAATGCCATGAGTGCAGCTATATATATGCATTCGCATTTGGGAATCCCCTTTGAAGGCTTAACACGTGTTACTACTAGTAAAGAGCTATTTTTGCAATATTGTACGTAAGCATCACAAAATAATACATTGGAAATACATGTAAAGTGGTAGGTGTGTGCTAAATGAATAAGTCTAATCCCTACAAAACAACTGACTGCAAGTTTGACAACATTGAATCTACAGCTGTATCGTGATATCAGAACAATTACCAACAAACTGCTCATTTGCATCTTTGAGACTCAAATCATATTTCCTTTCGAAGCTCTTCATAAATATGAACTCAACTCAAACGTTCAGTACCCTCCATATACATTATTGTCACTTTACTTTACATAACTGTTTGCCCACAGTCATACTCTTTCTATTTCCACTGCATCCTACGATACATATACAATACATCCTACAAGAGTAACTTTCGACAGTTCTATATTTGTTTGTGTCTACATTCTGACCACCTCTTTTTAAAACTCGTTTGGTAACACTTTTCTGTGCGTACTCTCATCAAAAATTGTTTTTTCTTCTCCAAAAGATCAGTAAAGTTACAATTTTCATATTTTCCTTTTCAATTGTTTAACCAGCAAAATAAAAGTAATAAATGCTTATGTGTGGAGACCAGCTTATATTCCTGAACACTATTATAATTTGGGTATTAATCGTGGGCCCCCAGACTGCCGACAAATGAAATATTAAAACTAATTTCATTTTGCAATACCTCTGCGTCTTAAATAACGTTACTAAAATAACGACACTGTTTAAGCAGAAAAGGGACTTCTCCCTCCATGTACGTAAGCAGAATTCATTTTTGTGAGATGGCACAAGCTCACAATGCAATACAATAACTTACCTCTTTGACTCTTCCCAAGAAAAGAAGGCAAACAGAAGCATTGTTGTAAGCCTATGGTCCATTAAACAAAAGAAAACTTTATTAGCAGGTACTGATCACGTAGGATAATCATTCAGATTGCAAAAACAGCATGCAGGTAAATCCATCAAGAGACCAGAATACCCATTAAAGAACACACCAACCTCCTCCCCATCCAATATTTGGCCGCAGGCATGCAACCAGGTCACCCTAACAACAACAATGCCCTTCCCTAGCCCGAACAAAAGAAAATAATTTTCTACACAAAATACCAGAGGAGAGTCGAAGAAATGTTCCACCAAGAACTAACAAAACCCCATGAAAAAAAATTTATTTTCATCTCACTAAATAGACTCGGAACAGATTGAATTGGGCACAGACCTCCTGCTAGAAAACATCCCTCCTGACATCCATCCATCTGAAAAACACCTTAACAGGAAGGCCACGTCCCTGGCCCAACTCAGCTGCAGCTAAAGTCGCATCACAAACTCCCATCTCTTGCGTCTGGATCCAACAGTGGACAATAAATGTCCGGAACGCATTGGGAAACCCAACGATGTCCAACACCTCTTTAACTGCCTCAAGACTCAACTCACCTCACAATAGAAAACGTATTGGAAAGACCCATGGACGTCCCAAGATTCACTTGGCAATCAGTCTTATGTACAGTCAGCTGTTCTACAACCAGCTGCATCCATAATTTAACCAACATGCATTCCTTTTCCTTTCACCATTCCAAATTTAAGTTACTTGTTCATGTGAAAATAACGCATCCACTCCAAACTATCTGTGAAACCGCAATGAATTTATCATCCACAATCAATCACACCATACAATACGATCACCAAACAGTGAATAATGAATGCTTTTATAAGAATTCCTTCGAAATCATCAAACCGGAATGTTCCATGGATCACCGACAGTTCACTGCAAACACTTCGACAGTGTCACTGGACGTAAACTGCTGGGAAAGAAATGGACTAGACTAAGGTCAGCCGTGTCATTGTTGGCCGCAAAAGTTCCAACTCACTAAAGTAAGGGCAAACCAGATGGCCACACTATGAGTGTTGCCAATAACAAAGAATAGGCCACATTTTTCATTTCTGTCTGTTTGGCCCCTGCTTCATTAATAGTGACAGAACGGAATATGCAGAGTCGACCATCATCTGCTTGATTCATTTTCGCAAAATGACACGACGATCATGATCACATTTGTTTGAAGACATTGCATACTTCTTCAATTGTCTTGTAGATGACATTGTTACATAGCAACACATATGTCAATCTTCCTTAGTAACATGTACTTTAGATTTCCGTACGTTTTTACCGCCAGACATTTTATAGTCCAAGCCGCAGTCACTTTTAGTTTCTGGTCATTATTCCGTTTTGTAGTCTTCAGGTCTACGTTTACGTTATATCTGTAGTGATCTTACAGTTTGTATATATGTCAGAACAAGTAGTGTCTTACTTGCTTTTACGTCTTTGACAACAGATCTAGTGGCTTTTAAGCATTTCTTTTCACGTTATTCTAATGTAATACACGTTAACTAGGGATACATACCGAAGCGTTGTCGGGATCTAATTTGGTCACGGAAAGAAAATGATCATATGCATCTTGATATCGTCCTTGTGACAAGGCGTAGAAACCCCTGCGGAAAAGAGAGGGAGATTTTGATTTTTCCTGATAAACAAATAGTTTCATATAGAAGTCGACAGGGTGGTCTTTCTGTTGAGAATATAAGTAAACTTATGATTATTTGAGTAAAGCGTATACACCGATAGACAGGCACCCAATAACAGGGGTAGTTGGTCGGGATGGAATGACTGATAGTTCAGGTGATAGAACAAAGGGGGTGCTCATTCGAGAGGTGCGCTTATAAAATTATATTCTTAAAAGGGACGGCGCTTAATCGAGAGGGGCGCTTAATCGAGAGGGGCGCTTAATCGAGAGGGGCGCTTATTTGAGAGGGGCGCTTATTTGAGAGGGGCGCTTATTTGAACAATTACGGTATTGCTTAGTGAATAGGAAGGCTGAATCTAGCCCGCCCCTATTTTCTTTGGACACTTGTGCCAGTATTTCTCTTGACAACCTGTTTATCCTATGATGTGCAGTGTCCCTGATAGCCGTAATGTACTAGGCATACAAATCAACTGTCGCCTTTTAATTTCTCATTCGATTAAAGATTACGTTGCTCATTTACTTAATTTCTCAATTTCTGAGCCTCAATGTGATATCTCCATAATGCAAGGTGTTGACATATTAACAAGTCATGAAGCAAAACTTGTATAGAATAATTGTGTAAACATCACAAAGTAAATCTGGATTAATTGCATCATGATTTCAAAATCGTAACAAAGTCAGATTTCTAAGCAGAGACTAGACCTTTCTAGACTTAAGAGTGATTATGTTGAGTCATCATGACTGTAAAGATACGTAATCATTTGATACTTAAGAACATTCTAGAATTGTAATCTATGTACTTTATAACCAGCTGATTGATTTGTTGTAAGTTATGAAATTGATCACAAGAAGGATGAGATCGTGAAGGCAGTGTCATCAATGTTGTAAAGGCTAAATTAGTAGCTACGTTATTATACGATGGATTGCAAATTATATTTCTTCTATTGCACTATTTAGTTGCTAGTGAGGCATACTCTTCCACACAAGGCACTTCCATGCTCCTCTACTGCATCAACAGCAACCAATTTATAACCAGCTCTTATGTCACGTGCAGCAGGATGGCAAGCTGCAAATCGTAGCATGATGATGATCCCAATTCCTCACATTGGTATGTCTAAACAATAATTGGTCTTTGAACTTCGTGGTCTTCTGAACGCGCTGTCACATTAGACACACAGCCATTTCCTATTGGAGATAACCTGTCTTTGCTGAATTCTGTTTAATCTTAACCAAGTAATTGTGCAGTTTTCCGCATACAAAGCCACCAGATTTGTCCTTTGAACTCGTCAATACTCAAGGAGTTGCCTATCTTTTCATGAAATTCTCAGCTCATGACATCCGTACACTTCTTATTCAGTGGATCAACATACAATCTTAAGAAGCTCTTCTTACATTTCTGTACATCAGCTGGCATGATGTTATCTGTAGTACCATAGTTCGTCTCCTTTTATTTGCCTGTAAAGATACTCAAACTCCTGAATTTTGTAGCTTTTAAACTGCAATTGTAAATTGTACAATTACTTCAATTGCTGTGCTACTATGTCAACAGAGTATCATTAGTTTTGATCCTAGCTCACATTAAAGCTACTTCCACGCTCAAGATGAACCTAAAATCCGAGATACTGAAGCGAGATTCTGTTTTAAAACACGATACCTGCTATGCTTTGGAGGAGAAAAGATTAAAATATAAAAGTCCCTCATGATGTTAGCACTTTCAGATGCTTTAAGCACCTTGTGTTGAACTGAACTAAACACGTATGTTAGATGCAGCAATATCACTACCAAATCACTTTGTCCCTTTCATACTGCTAAAATTGCCTCCTAGCTGCATGCTTGATGCACTGTCCACATCAGCTTTAAGATAGTCTCATCATAGCAGCAATAAGCTTGCAAATACTTCAAGGTTATCTTGGCAATAATACCGAAAGGATTTTACCCTGAGTGTTATCGTATGACGATGAGCCTAAAGTTCCCTGGTAACTATACGAGCTTTTTGGTATACACGCTCTATTCGCTCACTGCTTAGACACCTCCTTCTCGTGCCACGCATTGCGTAGGTTGAAGTATAGCCTGTTGGCAAGTATTGGCTCTCTTCCTTGTTACGCAACACCAACTTGTCCCACTAAATCCTTTAATCTTGCTTGCATTGTCAAGTACCTACTTTGTAATAATCTATTTGTAGTACAAAACTTGAAAATTGCCTTGAAAATGTATAGGGATGAGAATTTTCGGATAATAGGCGCAGTTAGGTCGTCCTATCATCTAAGTGTAAAGGAGTCTGACAACATTAAAACAAGAAAACCAGTCCTCTGTAGGCAGTAAGATTTCGTTTTTTCACTTGGACTCTTCCAATAATGCTTTGTTTCTTTTTCCTTTCTTGTTTATGATTGGCGCGTTTTGATACATGTTTCATATAAAAAGGTTGCCAATATATGTATACTTTCCTCTCGGACGATTCATACTCTGAAGAGTATCAGACGAAAAAAAGCTTTTAAGTGTTTTTTCAGCGTAATGTCGCAAATTTTCAAGGCGATTTTGTAATACGAAAAGTTTGTAACCCAAAATGTATAAAGGCTTTGAATTCCTCTGATTCCTTGTAAATTCTTTTGCGACTCTTTGTGGTTCGTTTCCTGTGCCCTATTGTCACCCGTCTGGCAAGAAATATCCTCGATTCATGTCACACAGTAGTTCTCAGTTTTAAGAGAATGTTCTTACCACTTTTCCTGCAATGCCATTTTGGCCAGCAATACAACTCTTATAGAACCTTGCCAGTGAAACTCCCCTTTAAAACGCTCTCAGCATTGCAATGAACATCACCCAACATTTGTAGAGCGAGTGATTAGTCATGTTGAGTGACCACAGTCTATTTATCATGTATCAAATATAAACCTAAAAAACCGCATCTTTCTAGCCTATGCTCAACCCATTCCACACAACGTGATGTCAATCATGGCAACGATAATGGTGGATGATGCTGCTGATGACAATGACAATGATAATCATGATTATTGACAATGATCATAATAATAGCGATGATAATGGCAAGAATGATGACGATAACGATGATGATGACGATTACAATGTAAATGATGACCACAACGTTGACGACGACGATGATGATGATAATAATAATCATAATTACGACGATGGTGATCGATGGTCATGATGATCACAATTATAGTGATAAAATTGACGAATATACTTATGATCAGTGATGATGATAACGATGACAATGATGATAATGATAACAATAGTTATGATAATGATGTTCGGTGATGATGATGAATGCATGACATTGATATTATAGCGGTGATTGCGTAACCACGTTGGACACCTCTAGTCAAAAAAACGTAACCGACAAAATGTGTAAACTTGTACTTATTCATGACGACAATGCTCAATGTCTTTGGATCTCCTAATGCCATATTATCCACTTTTTTAAAAAGTTTTTGCGCCAGAGGAAGATCCCCAAGCTAAAAAGTAGGGAAAAAAGAATACCAGAAACTGGGTTGGTGACCTAAAGGCTACAGATGTGTTTAATGATAATTACAACAGCCACTTGTTCTTTCCGCCATTACAGACCTCGTTTCCTGTACAAAATGGTAATCGTTTAAAATCAGAAATAGAGGCCAAAAGCCATTTATCACGGAATTTGATCTCAAAAAGTACTTAAAATTAAACAAGGCAAAAGAGTAATTAGAAAAGACAGATAGAATGATCAAACTGACATTTACACCTGGATGAATACAAATTGTTGTCAAATTGCAAGAGAAATTCAAAGTAACACAGCATGAGGGAAGTATTTAACAACTAACAAGGAGCATATAGTACAAATCTCAGACGCCAACAGGGTTTTGTTGAACAAAACAAAATAAGACAAGTGAGTTAAGAAAGTCAAAAGTTGAATCATTCAAAACAATCAATAGGTTGTCTATCAGCATGGGCAATTACATCTGACAGTGCAACAAGGCAGTTAACTGAATTATTGTCCATTGATTGATTGAACTCCTGCTGTATAAGAAAACTGATTCGTGTTTCCCCCATGTACATTAATTTCATATTTCACTTTACACAACAAATGAACGACTGTATTGCAACATATGCATTTTACGTGCTGTAACGACTAAATCAGAAAATTTGCCGATTAACTGAAAAAGAGGATTAAATGACTCGAGTCTGAATAATAATATTCTTGCACCGCCGGTTACTGCTTTTAATGCATGACATCTGCTCATACAAATTCAAACTAATACATAAATGATTCTGTTTTCATTCTACAGGGGTTGGAATGTTAAATAGACCACATGCTGCTATTCAGAAATTTCATAACCTTATGAGAGCAAGTACAAAAAACAAGATATCACGTGTACTATCCATGAATTTAAGAGGGTAGACCAAGTCCACTAGCCACAGAAGTGAACTAACACTGGAGAAGTGTTATAAGAGACAAGAAATCAATATTATAATAAAACCATAGCTATAACAACAATGTAGTCAAAACTAGACAAAGGATTTGACATGGAAATAAAGGAGTACTATCTGTCAGGTACAGAAAGAAGAGGGACAACACCAAAGACTATAACACTGCAAGAAAAAATTGATCAAGAGAGTGCCGGAAATGCAGCAAAGCAACAAAACATCGCATGTGAAAAGACTCTCGACTGATCGAGAAGCACAACTCATATGAATTGTATGGATTTGAACATCGGAAATAGTCGTGTACAGTACTGTATGCATTTTAATTTTAATACAGCTTCCTCTAAAGCCTGGTCCCCCTACAGGTGTCAAATAAAAATGGAAAAAATCTCATCCGCAATCCTACGTGCAAAATTCTTCAACGTGCCAACAACTAACCCTGAATGCACGATGACACACAGTCAACTATGTTAGGGTGATGCTCAACAGCTTACTTAACAAGCACGTTCTGCACAGCTTACTGTTTGACGGCACCCGGGATGCTGGTGGCGAAGTTCACAAATTAGGTGAGGGTAGCTATGAGCAACTTCAAAATTTCTCCTCCACTATTGCAGAATACAAGCTAGCAAATAAGACAGACTGGAAACCGTCGTTTCATACAAGAGCACACATTTTAGAATGCAAAACGGACAGAGGAACTTTGGCAAAGAAGATGAAATGAAAGGAGGAGGAAGTAAAACACACTACAGATCAGGAACAACAGTCCCTCTCCCCTATATGTCGAGAGTGCAACTAGATTTTTAAAGCAAAAATTGATCTCACATCACATTTGAAAGTTTAGGAACTCAGCAGAGGCGGTCATCATAAACTGTTCAAATTATACCTAAAATAAAGCATATCATGAGAAAGATCTGAGCACATGAAACACAGGCATAGGACAAAGAAAATCAACAACAAAACAGAAAGGCACAAGGGTATATGATCCAAACAGAACTAAATGGATAGAGGACTGTTGGGAGTTAAGAGAAGGGTGGCCTCGTAAAATAAGTAAACTGTCATGAATAAGTAAGTCAAAATCGTTGGGAGCTCTATCTAGCACCGCGAAATCTTCCAGTGATGCTGAATGTCCTGTTTCATTAACGTGGTCTAAGATGGCTGTGGGCCTCATCTGTATCTTCCGACCCACTTTATTAACTCCCAAATGCTCCCTGCAGCGTGTAAACAAGTTGCGCGATGTTTCACCAAGGCAAGAGGCATAGCAGCCTGAACAATTTAAATAAATACCTGCAAATGGAGTCTGCCAATGCCTGAGAGGATAGAGGGCTTCGTCTCTGGCACTTTCTCAGTCACCGTCATAAATACTTTAGCAGCTAACTGGTATTCCTGTTAGGTAAACGCAAAGGCATTTAAAGCAAAACAGTTTAAATAAAATTGTAATCCTAACACAAATAAGTAATGGGAAAGACAAAAAGTTTCCAAATTGTGGAGACACAAAAAGAAAAAAATGGCGAAGCAATCTTCTACTCGAGATAATGATGGACGACAATTAATTTATTCAAGCGACTACTTTAAAACCACGAACACAGCTATAGCAAGGAATAAAAATGTTAAATCTTATGACATCTCAGTGTGATTAGGTTACATTTTAATTCATATACAACTTCACGATTGTACATAATGATTCACTATTACCTTCATTCCTAGCAAGCAATTTCCAATGGCATAAAGGACGCGTATCTCTCGTCCTCGCCACATTTTCAAGGCAGCTGCAAATAAAAAAATACCATGTATTAGGCAGCAAGTACGCAAATAAATAGTAAGAGGAGATAGAACAATTTATGAATCAATATACTTATTTACCTATTTACATATAAATACTCATTGGACTTTTTACATCTGTTTACGTACAAAAACACTGAATAATGCATGAGCATTTAACTCATATTTTGACATAAACGTCTACTGCGTGCGTTTTGCGTAATTTTGGATTTCCTGAAACTGGTATTCGTAGTATTGCCAAACAATAAAGCTGCAGCTAATTCTTTTCCAACCGACTACATTTTTACTTTTATTAAAGATTTCTAACTACAGAGACTTTGCATTAATGCTTGTCATACGTTACAATATATACATTGTCATACGTTACAATATATACATTGTCATACGTTACAATATATACATTGTCATACGTTACAATATATAC
>JANTCA010012481.1:9897-26692 GCA_024741275.1 Chironex yamaguchii | reverse complement strand
TGAATACTGATTGATTGTGTGATCCTTTGTCGACTTATTGCTTAGAGGGAAAATGCTAGGATGGCAGTGCTAGCCTTGGTTATAACTACTTCGTGCCTTTTTGCGTTATATCATGTGAATGGAATCCAATAATATATGAGTACATGTTTCACTCGAGGTGTATCGAGTGTTTATAGTTGGTATCAGTGCTCTCTAATTCCAGGTCTCTTATGGGTTTCCAAAAGGTCAAGTTAATCTTTTAAGACTTCAAAGTGTTAGTGTTAGATAGTAGATTTGAATTGAGTGCCATCACTTCACACCTTTTTGTTATCATAGTAAAAATATTACCATGGGATATGTGGAAATTTAATTGTGTTCCTTATTCAGCAGATCGTATGGGTGCCTACTGATCTGAAGAAGGCCCAACGAGAGATGCGCTTATTATATGGCTCTCTAGCTTTAGACTGTTAGATCATGTTTGCTCGGTATAACAATTTATTGGGTATTCGCTTCAACATTATATACCCAAGGAAATTAGGTATTCCGTGATCCAGTTGAAAACATCATGTGCCATCTGCATACGAGGACATGAAGGCGAAATTAGTCAGAGGGGGGCGCGAGTTCGATCCCCCCTACTCCCTCTTTAAGACAGCTATGGGTAATCCGGCTCTACTGTTCTACTTCTATACACACAGTATAGTATGAAGAAATGTATAGAGCAGAAGAAGCATCATTACTACTAACGAGAATGAATGTTTAGATTGTTCATATCTCTTGACATACATGCATATGCAGTTGTAATCTGTAGTCCAATATGAGGTTAAACCCGTTACGAGATTCTCGGCATTTTGGCTGATGTTATATAGTTGTCCAGTATTTTTTAATCAAAAACTCGAGATCAAGAAGGCCTATCCTACTTATGCTATGAAGAACGCCATACTTGTGTCGTGCTCTGTTGGTCAATACCCAATCAACTGTAAAACTAAAAAGGGGTGGTACTGAAATACACCCCTGATGAACACTTACCGAATTGGATAGCTCCGGCATGCCTGCTATCGACCTATACAACGATTTGATGATTATGATAAGTTTTGTTGGAATACCTCCGTCGTT
Organism: Chironex yamaguchii; assembly: GCA_024741275.1. NCBI lineage: Eukaryota > Metazoa > Cnidaria > Cubozoa > Chirodropida > Chirodropidae > Chironex > Chironex yamaguchii. Next base: position 25,600 of record JANTCA010012481.1, on the reverse strand, counting down.
TAGAAAAGCGAATCTCGATGAACTGACGCGAGTGCTACCCACAAGTTTATAAAGTCTTATGAAAAAAATTGCATTGCAGATCCCAAGGATTAAATCCAAAGTAAGTCTACCTGACCTAAGATCGCGTAAATTCTCTCTGAATTACATCGTAATTTATTTTGAAGTGTTTTCTTTAAGTTTGAACTATTCTTACTCATTCTTCGGTCTAAAATCGCACTAAGGTCAGCATTCACACGTCCAAATTTTCTGGAATACTTTTATCTTCTGTTGCCCATTCTTTTTTCTTCCTGACGACTTAAAAATTCTTCAACAATCTTGTTGTGGTACAAAACTTGAAAATCGCCTTGAAAATTTCCGACATTGCGCTAAAATCATACTTAAACGCTTTTTTCGTCTGACACTCCTCAGAGTATGAAACGTCAGAAAGGAATGTCGCAAATTTTCAAGGCGATTTAAAAATTCTTCCGTGGTGTAAAATGTACGAAACAGACGGTGCTTTACGTGATTGACGTATTTTGATACGAAAATATGAATTTATGTCTTTGTAATGGCATAATTATGACTGCAAGTACGAAAATCAGTGATTAACAGAGTCTACGTTTTCTTACAAATTCATGTGTTTTCCAAAAATATATTATACATTGCCTAACGAGTGAAAGTGTGCAGAAAAGAGTTCAGACGTTCTAATTTTAGGAAAGAGAACATTATTGAATGCTGTTAGTCAATGCCAAATTTCTGATCAGTGATAGTATGAGTGAAAAGCTCGCACTTTGTAGTGCTCTTTCTAACTTGTAATGACCAATTGCTCTTTTTATCAAAGAAATGCCTACTTTGGCTTTACTTGCAAACTTGAGAGTCTCCCGGAGTCCTAGATAATATGGCAAGATAAAAAGAAAAATTTTCTTTAGGCTTTTGACTTTTTTGTGATCATATCCACTAAAGAAGATAGACAAAGAAAGCTCTAGCAGAAAAACATCTGAGTAAAGAATGTGCGGATTGCACTATTTCTAGAATCTTGCATGCAACCAGTTGTAAATTTAAATGAGGCTGGTAGCCAAAGTGACTTAGAAAGCGGCAGGAGGTGTGTGGAGACAATAATGAAGAAGGGGCAACAAACATGATGAACGAGAATGGCCACAGCATTGAGATAGGTTTGTCAAGGATTGGATTTGTAGTGTTAATGGCACTACTTGCCCTTGAAGATCGGAAATGCGATTGAAGGGCAAGAAAAGCTGTGTTTCATTTAAAAAGTGCGAGTTGCGCCTTTTGGGTGTCCAAAAGTTGACGAAACCGTTTTTGCTGGGAAAGTTGTTTTTTGGACTGTAGTATGATTTGAGAAAAGTGGATGTTCCTACCTTTCTCAGTATATCTGTTAAGCAAAAAGACGATAACATGAGATAACATAGTTAGTTTTTAAAATATCTCCAGTGCGGAATTGTAGTCTTATGTGACTGAATGCGTTTTAAGTTACAGTTGGTTAACGTAAGGAATAATTCATCGAAAGGATGTCTTTTGGATTAGCCATGATGCAAATCCTAGCTAATCCTAGCAAAAGGAATATAGGCAAACGTTTAGCTTTCACAACCAGAAAAGGTTTCCAAATTCTGCCCAACTGACACAAATGAAGGCTTGCACACCTTTACATTCCTTGAACTATTTCTGTGGTAAAAGAACTGTCATCTAAAAAACGTTCAGTTCTTGTTTAATCAATTCAAAGATAATTGTTATAATTCGACTAGTACTGCTAGTCTGTAGAGTACAACTCCCTTGTGCAAACTTAGTTTCTGTGATGTTAAAGACCTACAAGACTGATTCTGCTTTTTGTAAGAAGCATATCATTTGAGTGGTGTGAATTCATTCTTTGAAATACGCGTATCATTCAAAAAATGTCAGAAGGAAACTATGATGTATCTATACTATTTTTATGAAGATGAAAAAAAGCAGATACCAGCAGCGTGAACTGCATAGCCTGTTATTCAGCCATGTAGTTTGTAATTGCAATGACATTCTATAAAATTACTGTACAAGACAGTTTCAGCAGACCATTGAAAAACCTCGCTATGCAAGGGTAAATTTGGCAGAGTATTTTTAAGCGCCGCACAAAAAATTCTTAGAGCAAAGTGAGAATGATAGTAAATAAGAAGCTAATAATAATAAAACTCTCAATAATTTTTGCGAACTTTCGGAAAATTTTGATTCAGGTTCGTCAGCGAGTATTATATTGGTGTCATCCCCTTTTACACTTATATATTGAACATACCAGTTTCTCGATGGTTAATCTTTAGCAGTAGCTGTTTAAGAACACGAGACCCTGGACCGACTGGAATGTCGGGGCCCTATTGACGTCATCACGCGCTAATAGTAGAGGGCTGGGGTAATGTAAGTACCCTCAGGTATACAATTTCTTGTTTTTTCAATTAACCCTTTCAATGTCATCAAGCGAACGTAGTTTTGGTATTTCAGGTTGTAAAAGTTGTGTGCTTTTAGTGAGCTCTAACTCCCACATTTGACTTGATGAAGAGCTGACGCAATTTTGAGCTTGCTCAGCGAGCAAAACTCGTGCCTTACAGACCCCATCCACAAGTTTAAGCTTAGGTTTGTAGAAGCACAAATATTTCCTTCACACATAAAGGAAACATCGTTTTCACAGCAAGATAGCTTCTTCACAGGAATTTGTTGAATCTATCAAGAATGCTAATGTGGCTGTCGATGAAAGACTAAATAAACCAATGAACAGGGACAGGGATTTAAGGCCTTGTGAAATAAACCTTTTAGTTTATTTAGCTGCTTGATAGGTTCCATTCATCTGAATTTGGTGATTTCACGATGCAAAAATTTCACTTCCGGTCAGTGAAATTCATCAAAAGGACTGACATTGTAGCGAAGAGCCCCTTGGAGGTGCTGGGCCTTGGCCCATGCCCCGGTAGCCCCCCCCAAATTGCCACGGGCTCCTTAAACTTGAAGTAAAATCGGATTAAGAATGTTTTATGTCATGGGTTGATAATGAGAGAGACTTGCTTCCGTCATCAGGTTGTCGAAGTAGTATTCAGTGCTAAACAGGTTGACTTTCTGCCAATTGAAATTTATTTAGTCCTTGCGATTGTGAACCTCTTTATGTATATGAGTATTTATTATTGTTTCATCACCAATTCTCTACAATTGCTTCACGGTGATATATGTACTCAGCTTTAATAGATGTGTACACGTCCTGGCCATATCACATTAATGTTTGTAATCAAGACATGATTGGGAAGTCATAATACAAGGAAATTTGCTCTCGATTTTTCCACCTTGGTAGTTTTACACCATGGGTGTTATGGCAATGGATGTCATCATTTAACCTCTCTTACAGTTCCAAGAAAGAGAGGCCAGTCGCATATGGCCTTGAAATGTACTTAGTGTACCTGTTATGATGTGGCAGAGGAAAAGTTATCAGCAAAGCAAAATGTTGATGAAGTTTCCCTTTTGTTGCATGTAAGTATGCTTTCTTCACTTTAAACAGTTACCGTTGATTAATATAGATGTCATTATTTCATTATAGCAAAATAGTCATATACATTCCCTGTTGAAAGTACAGACTGATAACATATGAGCATTGTCTAGTAAATACTCCTTAGATTTGGATGCAACTCTGTGTTTTTTGAGTAATATCAATAATGTACAAAACTTTGAGTACTTTGACAAGTTGATACTCAAATGAAAAGCATGAATTTACAGTCTGTCTGCTTTTACATTAAATCTAAAATGTGGTTATAAAGTTTGCAGATAGTCTTGATCTAGTCTTGATCTGCAGTATAGGTGCTGCTGACTTATGTACAAGTTTTACTTCATTTTCCACTTGAGAAATGGCTATGGCAGTCCTACAGTTAGCCTAATATTAGCAATACAAGTCTGGACAGCCACATAAATACATTTAAAATGTAAGTATCAACGTTTTTGTAATTGGTTTTAATTTCTTTAGACTATTTGTTTTTTAAATGAGTAGGGAATGGCTTATTAAAAGAAAATAAACTTTAACATGCCAATTCTAGTGGTAGAAAGGGAGTCATTCAAGAGCATTATTTCATTTGTTTACAAATTTAGTCGTCAGAATATTTAAGTTTACACTTTTGCAAACCGTATTTACTCTACCAATTTCACAACTTCTTCAGAAGGGCGAGATTTTGTTACCTTATAAGAACTATTGTTAAAAAATAATAATATAGATTCCTTTAACATGTGTGAACTTGACGTTTGCAGAAAAAACCTCAAAAGCAGACCCATTAAGGAAACATTTGATAACTGAATTCATATAAAAGAAAATAACATGCAAGTAATAAAGTCAACCTGATAGAATTCAATGAATGCCAACTGAATGACATTAATATGAAGCGGATGGTGTTGTCCTATCCTCTTTCTAGTCACTTTGTATTTCCTATTCGTCCAGGTATAACCATATCATCAAATTATCCATTACAAGTATACTAATATTTAATCTGTCTTCATATAAGAAGCTTTGAGCAAAAACGTTTGAAGAAATTTTGCATGACTTGTATAGACAAGGAATGCCATTTCACTATGTAACCTTGTAAAGTTTGCTCTTTGGGATTTCGTAACCATTTGACGACTTATTTTTTGTTCTAAGTGCATTTGACGGACATGCATTCTCAGCTGTATGACAAGACCTGCAGGTTTCTGCTGAGTGAGTATCCTTGGAATTTATAATTTTATAACAGTTCCTTTAAAGTTTACGGGTATAGATTCTTAAACTCCTTAATTCAGTCATTATGCCGAACTTCGCATGTCCATACTCTATATCTTCACCCGCCCATGGAATAAATACCAGTATATGTTGAAATGTGATTTGCATGGTTCGCGACTTGAGTATTGCTAATAAGAAGAGTTGATATGTAATATGAAATGACATTTACAAAGGAAGGAGCTTTTCTGGAAAGTATATTCTGACATCTGAACACAGCAAGGAAAACTTTTAGTTGTCACGTAGCGAGCATACAGTGAAAGGTGTCATGCAAAGATGGGAAATGAAAATAGAATTAACGGATCAACCTGCCATGTTATTATTAACATTTACGCCATCACGTCTCCCACACATAGTCAACAGAATCGTCTCTGGCAATCAAGTATGTAAAGTAACATGACGACAAAGCTCAAATGTACCCGCAGGTGAAGCCCATGCCAACCAAACAAGACAACCCACTCCCACCCACATGACCCCCTCCCTCTACACCGATGATCACGAGTTAGTGCCGTTGATTTCGATGGTTGTGCCAAAATACGGTTGTTAAAGAATTACTGCCCACAGCACAGGAAAAAAATGTCGATAACTACAATGCCAGATGGATGCAGCGAACAGAAGACAAAAATTTGTACTACACGCTACGTTCTATTTTCTAAAAAACAGATGGTGACAGGTATTGGGTGGCACTGCATCCGGATAGACATCATCCTTCCATCGACTGGATTGTACCCTAATGCAGGCTTTGCTACAGATGGGTGCACAGCGAATGCCACCTCTGTTGCCTCTTCTTTTTCTGTATCCGAGAAGTAGACCATGAAGTTGTCGGATGTTCTAAAGTGGCCGTACCCGGCGTACCTAACCTCTGCCGGCGCTGTGATACCACAGTCCTGCATCTGCAACTCTTGGACTAGAAGTTGCAGCTTTCCTGTGTCGTTTAGTGTCCAATTTGCGATGTTGATGCAATTCTTGTTCAGTCTGAGGACAGTTTTTCCAGACACAAGGTAACAGTTTATAAATCCAATGTCCACAGCAACCCGCCTGACTGGGATGGCTCGCCCAGGCAAGATGAGTTTTGGTTTTGTTTATATGGTTGCAGGTCATCCCGGCCAAGCGGGCTGGCCTCGCGTCCACACAAGTTGGCATGTAAACAGTCACCCCGCGCTTGCGCAAAATAGGTATTTTCATCTTGGCCAACCGGGACAGACCCCCCCCCGGGAGTGTCTATATGAATTGGCTTCATCGGGATCCCGCCTACTTTATTCACTGATCTCGACTGGGCTGGCCCGCTGCTCATATAAGCGCAATTTTTTTGAACAAAGGAAATCATTGTTCACGCAGAGCTCGCCTAGGCGAGCCAGCCTGGCTCATATCAACAGGCATTGATATATTAACACCTAGCAAGTTCAGCAAGACGTGTTGTAGTCGCAAATACCTTGCGTTTCTTTGTATGGCGACATTCAAAAGCTGCGGAATTTTTTCAAAAACTTGTCTCACCCAATTTCTGTTACCAGCGTTCTCATTAAAAGAACGATGTAGCAAGCGATTAAAGTAAATCAAAGACAGGCCTCATAACATTGCTTAACAGAATATTTAAAATAAGGACATACGATCAAGCGGACATTTCCGTGAGACAGACGAAAAAAGCTTTTAAGTATGATTTTAGCGCAATGTCGCAAATTTTCAAGGCGATTTTCAAGTTTTGTACCACAAAAAGATTGTTAAAGAAAATTTTACTGTAATATCGATTCTCCCCAAAATGCACAAATAGAAGATTTTTGTCTTCTCTACCACTTATTCTATTATATTAAGATCGTTTTAGTGACACAGTTTATACCTTTTCTCTACTTAAAGCCTTATAATATTGGGATTTTCCAATCCATAACCATTTTCAGTTTTACCGGCTTAAGCTGAGATTTGCTTTACTATTTCTTTCGCAGTTATGAAAGTCTGTTTTAATCTTTTTCTCATAAATAAAATTATGTTTTTGGTAAATCAGGGATTTGACTAATTTTAATACAACGTTCTGTAAGGTCATGTTGCCCGCCTTCCTCGTGACTTCTCTGCTAGAAGCAAGCTGGAAGCTACCTCCAGGACCCCTCCAGTCGGCTGGTGATGCCCTCGTGGACGCCCAGGGGTTACCTGGACGTTCCAGCTTGCTACTCAAGGGCCTTTATAGACACTGCTAAATACGGCGCGGGACCGAAATAGGTCCCGAATCTTGGCCGCAACGACCATGCAACGGCCATGTACGTTTTTAGTTTTGTTTTTATTGTAGTTTAGTTTTGTTTTTAGTTTTAGTCTAGTTGCACCCATTTGCCCGATGGTTACTGCGTTATCGAGAGTATTGTTATTGTTTGTTCTGGATAAATCAGTACAACTGTACGTTTACAAATTCTAATCTGCAATTTACATTCGAAGCATGGTCCAATCGAATCACGATATAGTGACCGAGAAATTTCCTTCTGATTTTAAACTCGTATCCAAGTAATCCAGTGCTGAATTCGAGGTTGCCAAAACGTAATGGCGGATTAAATCCCTGGAACGTGAAGGAAGGGGATGTTGCAAATTGCAGATTTGAAAGAAGAATGGAAACGCGACCCGATTTAAATTATATATTTAAAAGGAAAACCGCATTCATGTTATCAATTAGCATTTTCAGAATTTCTATCAGGGTGCTTAGCAATCCCCTCATTGATTAAATGCACTTCTGAGATGATGTGCAATGATTTCTTATTACCTGCTTCAGTCAATCAAGGCAATGACGCAGGTATGTTGGTTTTTCCTATGACAACATCCACAACATATAGGTGGGGGAAAGTGAAAGTTTGAAGTGAAAGTGGAATGCATGTAATTTACAAAAATCTTTAATGTTTTAAAATACTGTTCTAATTCCTTGTGAATTTGAAGGACTTTAGTTGTTTGTTACCTGTAGTGTAAAATATTATTTATAATACGAGTTGTAAAATTGGATGGATGGATGAATGGATTTATGAAACGATAGAGAGATAGTTGGATAAATGGCTGGGGGATGAATGAATGTAGGGGCGGGTGGATAGGTGGACAGATGCATAGATTAATGGAATTGTTAACAGCTGGGGTGGGCAAAATATTGTATTTATTCAGGGTTACTTTACTTTGACATTAGATTATATATATAGATATAAAAGAAGAATTTTCTGAGTTTTCTGAAGAAGAATTATTCGGAACGTTAAAGGGTGTTTATTTCTTGAAGTTTAAAACTTTACAATATCAGATTGAGATCTCCCGTATGTAAAACCATTTAGTGGCTCCCGCCTCCCATGGATTTGAGCAAAACTGTATCGCTACTTTCCTTCGGCGAATAAATCGTCAACTCGTGGTCTTTACTTATTAACAAAACGAAAAGCAGTAACCTACAATGCCGTCTAGGTAACCCAAAACCAAATTTGGAACATTGTGTTTGCGACTCATGAACCAAAAAATACTATAATGCTCCTGTCTTTTCCCGGTTCTTCCGCAAATTGCCATACGTTATTTGTTGATCTCGTGTGTAAAGATGAAATTTAGAACCTCTTTGGGCCCGCTGGCCTGAAAAATTTCCCGAAAGCAAAGTGAAATCAAAGAAAGTTCTTTCCTTATTCCTTGCCGGCCTCTCCAGGCCCCAGACCCCCTGGTGTCTACCCTTGCTACACCCCGTTCGACTGTGCTGTCATTTGGACTTCAAGATACCCAAGCACGTGTCATTACGTTATTTGAGGCCTTATACATATTTTTGACTTGTGCTACTGCAACCATTGCTTAGTAAACATATTTTTCAGTAATGCGTCTATGTACGATTGACCATGATGGGGTTGGAAAATAAGATAAAATACTATGGCCATAGATGGAAAGAAACGTATTTCAGTCGCGCTTAAAAATGGAATATCTCTATTTGTTATTTACAGGTTACATTTAAACAACATGTTAGAAGAATGTAGTTCAAGGATAAGTTGACGTTTTTTTAATATTCAATGTCCTTGCTATGCATGCGAAATCGCCCATCAATGTAGCGCAAGAGATGAAAAAAGGATCTTTCAAGAGGAAAGTTTTGTTATACCAACATTATCACATAGTTGATTAGCTTCTTGAACTTTGGCTAGAGTGTCTGACGTGGCTGTCATTGGCTACCGCTCGATCGGGGAGCGACGTTTTCGTGATTGGGGTTAGAATAGGGGTAAACACTTACGGTCGGGGTAATAGTGAGCAATGAATAAGCACGAGTTTTGTGATGGATATCAACCCTACGAAGTCTTCATTTAAGATTACCTCATTGATATTGTCGATTTTGAGTTGTACTCTAGTCGTATAGGAGAAGCTGACATCAGGCAAAGCGTGAAAATTTGCACGTAAGCTGTCAAAAGTGGAGAAGCAAATATCATTATCCGTCGGTCATCGAGTTACTAACTAGTCTTGTATCACGACATCATCCTCATCTGATTATGGTCCCATTATTGTCAGAACCAAGAACATATTCGCCCCAATCCCGATCAATGGACAATCGCAGACTATGATTGCCAAGCGTCCGCAAATTACATTTGAAGAACAATTTTCCCGCATTTCGGGTAATAGCCGAGTACGATTTCCGCCAATTATTTTTGATGTTACTTTAAATTCCCGCTGACTGGCTCACTGTGCCAGGTGGTAGTAACAAATACTTTTTAGCGAAGGCCGCCGGATGCGGCAAGTGAATGCCCTTCATTTCTCAAAAGGACATTGAATTGCAGTCCGAATTAGCCTCCCCGACAGATTCTCCATCAGATTTACGTCGAGGTTAATTTCGGTAATTCTTTCCCTGACCGGGGTCGGGCCCCGACCAAACGCTATCACTGACTCAGGGGTGAGCGGGAGGGTAGGCTTGCTGGCGTCCGCCGCAAAGGTGAATTTTGAGCTGAACATTCTTACGCGAGCGAAGCACTTTCGCACGCCTTGGATACAGTAATCTCAAATACAATCTACGATAAAAGTGACTTTAATTTGTATTTTGGAAACAACGAAGTGTCCTTCCCTACAGAGAAATATTCCTGGACAACTGGCATATTAAAGAATTCCCGTCATATTCGCTATTGCAATCATACGTATATACTGAGATGTCTATCTGTAGTCTTGGATGCATTGCATACTATATGCTGCTTGCAATGAACATAATATACAACATGAACAAACAAATTCACACATAGTAGATTCAAAATAAGGAACTTGCGCATTCTTGATCTTAGTACCAAGGAAAATTTTGTGACCAAACCCCTAAACTACTCACCATTTTGTTTTCGTTTTTCAGAGACTCTCAAAAAGGCTTATTTTTAAGTGCGGAGTTTCTGGATCCTTTTATTCCCTTCCGATCCTAATTGCAATTGATTTAAGAAGGACCGAAAGCAATCACATTTTCCCCATTGAATAAATCAAGTAACAACGAAGCAAAATTTCCTTTTAGATTTAAGCTCTATGCCCAAAAGGCCCTTTGTTGTCGTGGTCTTGAGATTGTCCTACAAGAAAATGGTTTAAATAATCAGTGAATTGCTGGTAAATTACTTTATCGGATACATTTTCAAGAATTATGTTGTGACCATTGATATGTAGCGTTTGCGCTGCTTTAAAATGAATGCAAATTCTAGTGATCCATTTGACCAACAGTCTGTCTGATCTAAACAAAACATTGAAACTATTAATATGCTGTGGAAGTTAGTCGTTTTTTGTGCGATAAATTAAAAAGATTAATAGGTTGGATGAATGGTTGTAAAAGGCCGGGAGGATATTAAAGATACAAAATTATGTTATTCTGCACTCTACTCTAGTCTGAATTTTTTGTTTACGACAAGGGAGGAGTGTGCAATAAGTATATTTGCACAAAGTGCCCATACCTTACAAATTTTCAGCTTTCCACATGTATTAGATTATTGCAGGTGGCCGCATAGTACATGCCTTTCAAGCTCGGTATTACAACAAGGATTGTTACTCTTATCTCGTTTTACGTGGGCCCTTAATTATTGAAAGGACGCGTTCGATCGGAGAGCCCATTTATCGGAGTCGGGGTGAGCACTTACCCAGTCGAGGTTGGGGTCCGGGTGAGCACTTACACTGTCCGGGTGAGCACTTGCACTGTAGGGGTCGGGGTGAGCACTTGCACTGTCGGGGTCGGGGTGAGCACTTGCACTGTGGGGGTCGGGGTGAGCACTTACCCAGTCGAGGTTGGGGTCCGGGTGAGCACTTACTCTGTCGGGGTCGGGGTGAGCACTTTCACTGTGGGGGTCGGGGTGAGCACTTACCCAGTCGAGGTTGGGGTCCGGGTGAGCACTTGCACTGTCGGGGTCGGGGTGAGCACTTTCACTGTGGGGGTCGGGGTGAGCACTTACTCTGTCGGGGTCGGGGTGAGCACTTGCACTGTCGGGGTCGGGGAATTGGTAAGAAATGCATAAGCACGAGTTTCTGGCTGGACATTAACGCCATGAAGTCATCATTTATGATTAACCCTTTGAAATTGTCTTGAATTATATTTGAGTCGAATAGCATCAAGCAAAGCATGATTATTTACACATAAGCTATCAAAAAAAAATGAAGGAGCAAACATCGTTAACTAGTTTGAGAACACGGCATCGTTATCATCTGATTGTGGCCTATTATCGTCAGAACCAACCACTAAATAATCCCTATCAATTGGCAGTCGCAGACTCAGATAGCCAAGCGCTGACAGATTATACTTCACGATTAAGTACAATTTCCATCAGTTATTTTTCGATAATGATTAAAATCCACACCCACTGAAGGTCGATAGACGTGATAAATAATTTCTAGCCAAGGCCGCCAGAGGCGGTAATTCGATTTCCTTCATTTTCCAATAAGATAATGTATCGTGGTCCAAACAAGACTCCCCGGTCAGGGTCGGGATGAGGGTCGGAGCCGTGACCAAGCGCTGTCGAAAGGATCCAAAGTATACATTTTGCTTTAATTTCACCCGCCAATTATTGCCTCTGTGCGATCAATTACTTTCTTCCCAAAATGGTATTACTGCCTCTCTTAAAAGGCACGTTTGGAAACTCTGGTTTATCTAGAATTTGGTTGCAATCATCAGAAAGTATTCATACATGTCTCTTTTTAAATTATATTACTATATTGGTAAGTATCACTTGTGTAGGCAAAAATACTCGTGAATCTTGCTTTCTCGTAATATTACGTTAGATTTTACTTGGCAGTTTTCAACACTTTTTAGCATCTTTTTGACTGTATCCATTAGCAGTGTTTGTTAAAGATTGTTTTGCTTAACGAGACGTGCATCAGTATTACAAAGGAAGATTGATTGTTTTTGGCAAATTTGATGATTGTTAGCAATATCAAACCCTTTTCTGTTTCTATAGCCCTGTATGAAAAAAATCAAAGTCGAAAATCACGAGTAAAGACAACTTTAAATTAGAACATTTTATGAAACTCGTTTTCGTAATTTCGTATAAATATTGAGTTGCTTTGTGTTAGTTGTAGATCTTTTACTGCTTCGTTCACAGTTTACGAAGATGATTTTACTTACAATCTGCCAACAAATTTGTAAGTAAAATAAAATGTTTTATGTTCCTTTTATTATTAAAATAAAGCCAAACGTGATATCCAAAAAATATTTGAAATAATAAAAAGACGAACAGAAAAAGCATAAAGTACTAATTGATATTCATTTTGCACGTAAATAAGTGACTTTGTGCCAAATGACTGGTGACTGTCTTCATGACGTAGCCACCAAATTATTTAAGTTTCGTAGGCGACGGGCAAATTGGATTAAAATGAAAAGTTGTAACATGGCTTGGCTTCGCCAAAGTTTACTATTATCCTATACTTACTCATTAAATTCTTGCCTTTATAATACGTATATTTTCGATGGCTTTACAGTGGAATCTCTCTTCGTAAATGACGTATGTTATATTCTTTTTGCTATTAGTTCCCCTCAGTGTGTTACTCCAAGAAACATATCAAGCGTTCTTGATTTAATTAATTTGACCAAGGTCGTAAAACAATATAGATCATTAACTATGTATGCCTAAATACCTAATTTTGCCTTGTCATAACAACAAACTAAGCAATAACTGACAGAGCGATTAGATTTCCTATTAGTTTATATGGTTACAAAATGCCTCAGTGTAGTATATTTGTACCATTTGTATCCTAACATGTACTTCCCATAAGGTTAGGTGCTTACATTCTGCCTACTTAATTATTTCCCAGAAATTCATTCCAGAACGACTTTCAATTAAGTCATTAATTTTGTTTTAGTGCTTCTCCCGTATAGTAGAAAAATTAATTATATAATTTTTAAATTGTTTACTCCAAGTCAAGTGTGCTTAGATACTTTAAGTATACAATATGTTGTCCTTGGTATACTTAAATGTGTTGGGAACTTCTTAAACAAGTCAATAAATGGTGGACAAACTATCAATCCTAAATGCCCTATATATAAATAACCTGATAATCTCATTATCTCTCATATAGGCAATAGATGTATATACCGTGTATTTATATTTAGATGTTGATATGCCATAGCGGTGTAGATACTATTCAGTTATTTGTAGGAATTCGTTCCACAACAATTTTTAATGATTTTCACAACTAGTCAATCATAAATGTACAATCCTACATTTGTGTTGTAGTTTTTGACTTGTTTACTCGAGAATACTTACCATGTCTTTGTATCTTTGGTGGTTATTCAACATCCATGAGTGTACAAACTATTACAATTTATCTTCTGTGCCATAAGCCGGTTTCTATTTGTATTTGGGCATGATAAATGACTGTATATTTCATCTTTTATGCGCATTTTTGTGATGCAAGTTGTTTTCCTTTTGTTCTTCATTCCACAGTGAAAAATATCTTGAACATAGTATTCCTTCTTTACTAGCGAATTCCAAGCAACTTAGATGACTTGAAAAAGATAATGAAATAAGTGAACCAAACCTTTGCAAAGAGATCTTTCATTATTTCATCACTGAGGCATAACATGAACAATACTTGCACGAGATTTGAACACTTCATTGCTGCAGAGGAAGACTTGTTTGTCTGTTGAAGTCAGTTGAACACTAACACGAGGTGGAAAGCTTCGACGTTATGTCTGCTTGCTGCTTGCATTTTACATGTCAGAGTTTGAACATTCAGTCAGTTCTGGACATGTTACAAGTAGTTATTCTCCTTGGTTTACCATCTTTGCAAAAACAATTCGAGGAGGAGGTCTTCATTGCGATTGAAACTTTGTGACTGTACCAAGTACAGGAGTAATCGTGATAACATGCTGGGAAAGTATGATACTCGAGATGTCTAAAGACTGGCTTTGATTTGGAACTTATTCCTTTGGATTTTTATGTTTCAGTTTACTCTATCAACATATATGATTTTAGATCGATTGATCATACAATAAAGGAAATTGTAAGCGGACGACCATGGCTCGTATGTTACAAATTCAGTAAGATCTACATGGACTCACTCGTGTTTGTATTTGTTTTAGCATCATTGCGAAGAATAGTATAAAAACTATTCATGATCGTGTCTTCATTGTGATTGGAACTGTGTGACGTTGTCAAGAGCAAGATCAATCGTTTAGACATATTGCTGGAGTTCAAAATGGCGAAGACTAACTTTGGTTTGAAACAAATTCACTTGGATTTTATGTTGCAATTAATACTGTTCAACATATATGACCTTAGATTGACCATACGATGAATGAGGAACATAAGAAATGAGTATTAATCGATTCAAGGTCTCAATTGTTGCCTTTGAACTTACAACAGGTCTCCTTATGCCATAAAGTGAAGTAAAAAGTTGTGCCAATGTTGCATTGTACGAACTTCAGATAAATGGACCAGCAGGATCTGTAATGTAGTCATTTCTTTGTATGCCTTGATTGACATTTTTGCATTGTATCACAATATGGATATTTGATATTTAGTATTCAATAGATCGAAAGATGGACCACTGGACTATATTAAAATGTCGCTAGTGCTTGAACGAATTTGAACACACAGAGACAATAATGTACTTCTTATCTTTAGCAAAATCATAGGCAGAGGGTAGCTAGAACTTGAACTCAGATGTATTTATTTGAAAGGATTAAATCATTGATGTCCAAATATTGTTACATTGGAACTAAACACTTAAGTGTACACTGTGGATTTTGGTTGAACAAGGATTCTGTACACAGGTTTGATGTCTTGCTTTGTTAATTTGTTATGGTTGATATTAATAAGTGCAAGGCTTATATATTAGAGATTGTTTTCGTTGCATTTCATCCCTGTTGACTTTTACGAAAGATATACCAAGTAATAGCACATGAGTGATTATGGTAGATGAGTAAGGATTACTTTGCGTTGATACTTCAGTTTTTTGCTGTTGCTAAATGTTTTGTCTTAGAGTATAGATTGATCATTCTTGAAGCTTAAAGTCCTTGAGTTTGAACTTTACCCCTACGTTTTAAGATTCGATTTGTCAACCTGTATTGCTTCAGTTTCCCAACTATATGGAGATGTATCACACTTAAGTACTGATTAGCAGCAATTACCTTCTATTTACAGTCTTGCCCATTTAGGCTTTACTTCGAACATAAGGTCTTCAATCGTTGTATTGGTTACTTCGAACATAAGGCCTTCTATCGTATATTGGTTACTTCAAACATAAAGTCTTCAATCGTTGTATTGGTTACTTCAAACACAAGGCCTTCTATCTTACATTGGTTACTTCAAACATAAGGTCTTCAATCGTTGTATTGGTTACTTCAAACACAATGCCTTGTATCGTATATTGGTTACTTCAAACATAAGGTCTTCAATCGTTTTATTGGTTACTTGAAACATAAGGCCTTCTATCGTATATTGGTTACTTCAAACATAAGGTCTTCAATCGTTTTATTGGTTACTTCAAACATAAGGCCTTCTATCGTATATTGCTTACTTCAAACATAAGGCCTTCAATCGTTGTATTGGTTAC
>JANTCA010012470.1:0-26695 GCA_024741275.1 Chironex yamaguchii | reverse complement strand
CATATCATCATCAGCATCATCATATCATCATCATCATATCATCATCATCATCATCATATCATCATCATCATCATCATTATCATCATCACCATATCACCATTATCATTATCATCACCATCATCATCACCATATCAGCATCATCATCATCATTTCATCATCATCATCATCATCACCATATCATCATCATCATCATCACCATATCATCATCAGCATCATCATATCATCATCATCATATCATCATCATCATCATCATATCATCATCATCATCATCATATCATTATCATCATCATTATATCAGCAGCATTATCATCCTGCTCCTCCTCCTCATCATCATCATCATCATCATCATCATCATCATCATCCTTCTCCTCCTCATCATCATCATCATATCATCATCATATCATCATTTTATCATCATCATCATCATCATCATCATCATCATATCATCATCATCACCATCACCATCATATCATCATCATCATCATATCAGCAGCAGCAGCTTCATCTAGCCTGTCGTGTCACTATAGCCTCCACATCTGTTTCCATATAGTTCTGTTCTGTGACACTCTCATCTATTTTCTTCTTCAACCTGTTCAATGTCGTCTCTCCATCTCTTTCTTGGTTTTTCTCTCTTGCTCTTTTTTCTCCTATCAGTGTCGTCTCTTTTGCTTTATTCGTCCATTTGTTGTTGTTCATTCTGGTAACATACCCTGTCCATTATCCTGTCATTTGCTTCACTTTTTCTATTCTGTCCGATATCCTTGTCTTTGATCTTATTACTTCATTCCTGATCTTATCTTGTCTTGTAACTCCTAAAACTGCTCTTTCCATGCTTTTCTGTGTTGCTTATTTTCCTGCTTTTTCGTAAGATTCCATTTTTCTGCTCAATTTGTCATTGCTTGTAAAAATAGAATCTAAATCTCTCACTTTTCACAAAGTATCCCTAAAATCCATCTCGCAGGTTTGGCATGAATAGCAATCTGTGTAAGCTATCCACTTGATTCGGGAGGGCATCCTTTGTAGAATTGTTCTCCATACCTCTAGGCATCACCTTAAAAAGTTTAGTGCTTTGTTTTGTCCTGTCATGATTGTCATGATATCCTACACAATTTTTCCGACCAATGATTTACCAAAACGAATGAAAGTTCTCTCTCAAACCACAAAGTAAACAGTTATTTTGAGGTGAATACAGACATTTTAGGCATTTAAATCTGTATTTATTTTCGTGCAATAGCAGCCTACGTTTTCATCTTTTCAGGGTGCCTGTTTTTATGTAGGTCAAGTAAGGTTAGACATCATTTTCAAAATCCTCTGTCGAGATTTCAGACAGTGTTGTGGATATATAACCCACATATGTTTGAAAATCTGACATTGCAGATTAAATTATCATTTAATGAGATTAGTCAAAAGATTATCAAGGTAATTTTTAAACCGGAGTAAAGAAGATGGAAAAATTTCTTTGCTTGGTCAGCGGCCATGTTTGATGATTTTGCAATTGAAATATATTATGACTATCTTTTCAGTCATGTATTGGTGAGTTCACAACTATATACAAAGTAATCCACTTATGACCAATAACTTGGAAAGTTACCGACCAAAGTAATTGGACTGTCAACTACCGATTTATTGATAATTTTGCTAACACCTTGATAAAACATGGATTTTGTAGCAGGCAATACCCCAGAAGTAACCCTAATTAGTACACCTCGGATTTCAGAAACACAAAGAGTTGTTTCCATTAAACTAGAGCTCGCTCGATTTTAGGTTGGTGGACAGAGAGGTCTGGTCAGGTCAATGATCAGAAAAGAAATAGGTCATGATAGTTATGGCTGTTTACTCTATCAATCGTTAAAGAAAAAACAAAATGTTGATGAGCCAATTACACCAATTATGAAAAGTGATAAGACAAAAACTAACAATAACGTACTTCTTGTGACTGTGGAAATTGTCGCTTTCATTCTTCTGATAATATTTGGAAGAGATTCTGAGGTTGTTAGTTTCCTGTATGTAAATAAAGGTAACTTACAATCACAACAAGTGAATAAATTTGGAGAAATTACAGCCAGATGATATACATGTTTGATAAAAATACTGTTTAATAGAAAACAAGATGATGCCATCTCTTGTTGCCGAATGCAACCTTATATGACTTGTTTTCGACTTGTACCAGCTGATGCCCACTGTTATCGTATGATAGCACATGTAATCATCTGATACTACCTGTTGCCATGCCCTCTGATGCTCCCTGTTAACACCTGATGCCACATGTTATCATCTGAAACAACCTGTTATCATGCCCTCTGACGCTCCCTGTTATCATCTGATGCCACATGTTATCATCTGATTCTACCTGTTATCATACCCTCTGATGCTCCCCGTTATCGTCTGACGCCACCTGTTATCATCTGAAACTACCAGTTATCATGCCCTCTGATGCTCCCCGTTATCATCTGATGCCACATGTTATCATCTGAAACAACCTGTTATCATGCCCTCTGATGCTCCCTGTTATCATCTGATGCCACATGTTATCATCTGATTCTACCTGTTATCATGCCCTCTGATGCTCCCTGTTATCGTCTGACGCCACATGTTATCATCTGATACTACCTGTTGTCATGCCCTCTGATGCTCCCTGTTATCGTCTGATGCCACATGTTATAATCTGAATCTACCTGTTATCATGCCCTCTGATGCTCCCCGTTATCGTCTGACGCCACATGTTATCATCTGATACTACCTGTTGCCATGCCCTCTGATGCTCCCTGTTATCGTCTGACGTCACATGTTATTATCTGATATTACCTGTTGCCATGCCCTCTGATGCTCCCTGTTATCGTCTGATGTCACATGTTATTATCTGATATTACCTGTTGCCATGCCCTCTGATGCTCCGTCTTGTTGTCAGGAATAACCGATACCGTTGTAACCCGATACAACGTGATAACCTCAGTTGTCACTGCAGACCACCTGATGCCTCTTGTTGCCGTCCAATGGCATCTGTAGTCTCAAATGCCGCTTGATACCGCCTGCTGACACCTTATATAATCTAACACCAGCTGCGTCGAGTGTGATTTGGCTTCAGTATTTCGATTGTTGTACTCAACGTCAGAATTAAAGTTATAAAGTATAAAATAGAGTAAACAATACTTTTACCATGTATTCGTTAAATTGCGTAGCAAAACATCATGTGGATTTTTACTCAGTTTTCAATGTAAAGGACATTCAATTAATTATCACAAATACATATACTGAAAACCGAGTCTTTGCATTTTGCAATCTTTCCTTAACATAGGTCATAACATCTGAACCATTCCTAAAAAGACATTGACAATTATCATGCTTGCATAGGCATTACTTGAAACAAAGTGTTGTCATGAAAATGTCCGGTTATATTTTGCAAAACCTTTTTATTCACGACTCAATCTCCACAGTTTGTACCATAAAAAGGTACTGAAGATTTCATTGCTCTCGAAGTTCCACTTTGAAATCTTTAAGGTAAAACCTTAACTGGAAAACTGTCAAAGTCTGTTACAGAAATAATTTTATAATAGTTGTCTGATCTATGTAAGAAATGTATAGTCACTGCTATATGTAAAATTTATTTGACGTTAGATTATACATCTGCTATGCCTTTTATCAAATCATGCCTAGAAGTTATTAAATATATATTGCGGCTTATAGATCTGTGTTAACAACTCAAAGCAGTCTTAAAACAAGAAAAGCTTATTTGGGGTCACTTACCTTTTAGAAATTTTTATTCCAAGTACGTATACTTCGGGGTAAAGGACTGAAATTTCTTCTTTTGCAAATTTCACGAAGTCCAAACCTCACCTATCACGTAGAAGTGCCATAAAACAATTTATTTATTAGAAAAAGCAAAACAATATCAGATGTAATTTTAATAACAGCCAATAAATCAAACATATTGTATATGTATAGACGCTGACAAAGATAAGGTAATTTCGTGGTCAAGATGTCTGTTTATGCTATTGCAAGAAGTCTTGTTTATACAGCGACTGGATGCGGTGAATTGTTTACTTGTCGCACGATACGAATTCGTTACAGGCACGCATCCTTGTTTTACGCATTTTTAAAATCTCTCGTGCAACCAACACTTCTTAAATTCACAAGCCATGTGGGACCAAGATCATGTGAAGGTTTCACGAAATTGTCATCTTTAAATATCGCAAGTTCAATACATTTTTCTTACCATAGCATTAACAATTGTAGTTAAGGGTCATGCTCCGTACGCTGCAGTTAAACAAATACGTGAATAACGGTACAAATGATGTGGTTATTCTTAACACAAAACCAACTGCAGAAACAAACCAGCATTGATGTTTCATTGAAAGCATTGGTATAATTTATGGTTGTAGCCATAAGCAAAATTTGGTAGGTTGAAATTTTTTATAAAAGGGTTTAAAACGTGTTTAGATAATGCTGACGAAAGCACAGTATTCCATTTCTTAGTTAAAGAATTCTTAATTTTTAGGCTATGTTGTCAAATATTGTCAGGTAGAATGCTTTCCCAGTCAAAAGAACCATAAGATGGTTAATTGCATCTTAGTTTCTTGATCACAAATAATCATGCATGACTACTTGCAATAATCTATTTGTCTGTCTGTCTGTCACGCAAAGGTCAACCTTCTTCACTTTTATCAGGTTGTGCAGGCGTCTAAGAGTGATGGTTGCTAGCCGCGTGATTAGACAGGTATCCTTGATATCGAGTGGCCAGCCATTTTATATTATAGTATACATATCTATACACATCGCAGAGCGGAAGTAAAGCCATTACCCATCTTGATCTTGACCCACATATATTTACACAAACACACTATACAAACACAATACTGGTATTGTCGCTGCTTTGAGTTTCACACCGGGATGGCCGAATGGGGTTTTTAATACAAATTTTATGCAAATTTTTACTAGATATTTAATACAAATATTAATGAAGCGTAACTCGGTTATTGACTATGAACGTACTTCTGTCAAGACAGTTAGATATATGCTGGGAACGTATTTGGAAAATCGCTTGTATTTGGTATGGTAAAGGCTGCCTTTTTGTCAAAGCAAACTCAAGCACTTATCAGTGCTCCAGCTACACTTACTAACGAATATCCATATGTGCATCAACCAGCAGACGCAGTAGCACAAACAGACAAAAGCAAAAACTCACACACACGCACACACACGTAGGCATACACACAATAATAGGTTTATTTTCTGCTATTTTAATATTCAGGAGCGAATAAAAATGTCGTGGCTGGTATAGAATTACGTAACATGAAAGTCGCCTAATTATTTTTCATGTAACCAATATACTTACAATCCGTCACGTTGCTTGAAATTTCTTGCAAAACAGACCGCAACTTTCTCATTACAAGTCACTGATGACGATTATTATATTTTAAGCAAAAGTCGACATTTAATTCGATGCTACGACAATCGACACGTAACGGTACTATTATTTCGTAGCTAATGGCAAAATATGTGGGCAGTTAAGTTATGATTTTAAAATGCATATAAAACACCTTAGGTCGCAACAGGCTATCGATTTAATATAACCAAAAGACTACAATTCATCTTGTAATATTAAAACAAGTAGCCATTTTAATGGACCACAAGTTCTAAATATGACTCTTCATTTTGAACCAAAATTTGCTGTCACTTAAATAGGTTAATTGGCTGATGCCACAAACTGATCTTTCTCTGTTAACAAAAATTTTTATTAAAGATAACATGTGCGGATTGGCGTTTGTTGCCAAAACAGAGCTAGACTCCTCCCTAAGTCATTGAAAATGCTTGTTTGGGTAAAAAAGGACGGTCTGTCCATTAGTGCTGATAATTGACCAATGATTGGAACAAGACACGTGTATTTTGCAAGGAAACCAAACAACATTGGCCAGAAAATTCGACATTAATCAAAACGTGCATGAAATTTATACACTAATGTGTATATATTTATGCATACTAGACGCAAGGTAAGCTAGAGAGGATTATGGGATTGTGAGAGCAGTCCAGTTGAAACAGTCTAACAAGTAAAGTCTAAGACACTAATAAAAGCAGAGTGTCATTTTTTGAAAATGTAAATTGATCTAGGCAAAGACAACGAAAATTCCGCATTCCAATAGGAAGATCGCCTTTCAGTACAATGGATTTTGCTGACCAGAAAACAAGATGGTTTCCATCAGTAGAAAATAGAACAAAGCAAACACAAAATGTTTCGATGTCACCTCATGGAACATCTCAAACGATACAAGCTTCGTATAAAGAGGTTTGCATAAAAAAGGTTGCCATATGTGTATGCTTTCCTTTCTGGCGGTTCATGCTCTGACGAAATTCAAAAAAGTGTGCTTTTGGAGCAATGTCGCAAATTTTCAAGGCGATTTTCAAGATTTGTTAAATGTCTCTGTCTATGTTTGTTACACGACAGTGCTGAAAATATTATAGATCCTCTATTTTTTGTTGTTCTAAATGGTGACAGAAAACTTCATGATGATCAAGAATCAAGGACTTTGTCCAGATCGTCACCAGGACAGGAACAGATTGAGCCCAGTAAAATACTATTAAAATATTATCTGTTTAAATTTCAGAACGATACGTTTATAAATGTTTTAGTTATTATGCTAACTGACGAGCAGACAAACAAGCAAACAGATAAATCAAGAACGGTAAAGAAATACCACCCTAGCGGAGGCAACGACTACTATAACTGAGCAAAATACTCTAGAGTTTTCTGACCGCCCTTTTGCGCAACCATCTTGTTTATAATAACGGAAATTAATGAGCGACACTTTATCTTGTTATAGAGTAATGGATGATGAGCACACAGCAAATAGGAATGTAAGACTGAGATGATCCTTAGGTGTAGATATAAAAGGTACTTCTTAATTATGTTTTATATTAGCATGCATTGTCTACCTAGTTTAGTTGCGGTAGGCATTAAGTGCCAACGATGACATTGAATCCAATATCAAGATGCCTCACCAGCATGAAGGATGAGAAGTTAAAGCTACGGATAAGCAAACGATGAGCTAACAACTTTGATAGTTCTAGATTTTCGAACGTCACTCCACTTACCCATAAACCGGAGCATCCTCAAGAGGACACATTAATATAGTAACTATAAACAATGATACTGTAACATACCAACTATAGTAGTCATAAGCAATGACACTTTAATATGGAAACTATAGTATCTATAAGAAATGACACTTTAATATAGTAACTATAATAATCATAAGCAATAAAACTTTAATATAGTAACTATAGTAATCATAAGCAATTAATATAGTAACTATAGTAATCATAAGCAATGACACTTTAATATAGTAACTATAGTAACTATAACAATTGATACTGAAACATAGTATCTATAGTAACTATAACCAGTGTATTACTGTACAGTAAGTACAGTAGCTATACTAACGATAAACAATGATACTGCAGCATAGTAACTACAGTAACTATAGTAACTATAAGCAATGATGCTTATAGTAATATAGTAACTATAAATAATCGTATTGTAATATATTAACTATAGTAATTATTAGCAATGATACTGTAATATAGTAAATGTAAGCAATAACACTGAAATATAGTAACGATGATAACTATAAGCAATAACATTGCAATAAAGTAACTATAGCAACTATGAATAGTGGTATTGTAACATAGTAAGCACAGCAAATATAAGAAATGACACAAAAATGTATATAACTATGGTAACTATAATATAATGATACTGTAATATAGTAGGTACAGTAACTATAGAAACTATCAGCAAGGATACTGTGACATAGTAACTATAGTAACTATAAGCAATGATATTGTAACATAGTAACTATAGTAACTATAAACAGTGTACTATGTTATAGTAACTACACTAGCTATAGTAACTATAAGCAATGATACTGTGATAAAGAAACTATAATCAATGCTCAGACAGCAAGACATTCTTCAGTTTACAAGACATGTTTCGACTGAACTTCAGTTAGTTACAATTAACTCTGAGTTTTCAGATTTATATTCTTCGCTATAGCAGTAAAACAGTATAGGTAAACAATTATATCAAAGATCCTATTCAAATTAAAAATTGCTATCAAAAATATGCAAAACATGAAAATTGTTGAGTACAACAAAAACAATCTCCATGCTATAGAAGCAAGCCTAAGCACAATAAAAACCATTGCAATATTTAGAATAAAACTTATATTACACTGAAAGAATCTTAATACAATAAAAGCAAGCATACGTACAATAAGTGTGTAAAAAAATTTCCTATCTAAGTGTATCCCTAAGGCTAGAAAGAAAGGGTAAATTAACATGGTAATTTAATACGAGAAGGCTTTTCCCACTGTATGTCAATAGCCTCCTTTATTTTGAGTTGGTACGATGATTAACTAGAGTCTAAATGCTAACGTTTCCCTCAGTGCAGGCATTCTTACAGTTTTGTGAGCCTTGTAAATGCTTAAAAATGTGCAAGTTTTTGTCCTTTGTCAAATGTTCACGGACCCGTGTTGAAAAATGCCGGCAAGTTTCACCGACATAGCAGGAATTACAACCTGCACATGTAAATTTGTATACAACACGAGAACGTACACTTTTGGGGACAGAATCCTTCACACAAAATATATTTGCAACTTTAAAAGAAGTAAAAATCAAATTAATAGTACACACTGCAGTATGTCTTAATAAGCTTATTGATTCTTCTCTGTGCAATCAAAGAGAAGGGGCATCTACAAATGGTAGCTTAAAGTAAAAGATATAACTGTCCCTGGGTGGCCTTGTTTGACCAGTAATGGTGGGAAAAAATTTTTACGTAAATTTTTTACGTTAGTTTTTTGATGTCATCATGGAAACCTAACCAAGTATTATTTATCTTATAGGTCCTGTCTACGAGCGTACTACCAGCGTAGCAACGTGGGGTCCAATTCAAGTTTCTTAAACTTTGTGCTATCAGAAATTATGCTAGAGATACATGAATCATATACTGAACGATCTAGAATTACCACTCTGTTACCCTTATCTGGTTTTAGAATAACAATGTCCTTGTTTTTTATCAAATTCTTCAAAATTCTGAAATTCTTGAAGTCCTTGTCAGAGAAACGATGGGAAGATACGTAGCTGTTAGCAGATGTGAGAGGTCAGATTGTAATTTGCCAATGTTCTCTTGATCAACCAGATCTTTAAGCATTGAACGATGTATTGATTCAAAGCAAGTAAAAACATTCGTCTTATTGATAGATGGTGGATAAATTGAATGTGTAAGTCCAAACGTAAGCACCTCCTGTTGCTCTAGCGTCAGTTTTAAGGACGGCAAGGTTGTAACAGTCTATGAAGAAGTAAAAGGAAGAACTGCATTCCCAGTGAGGTACTTCAGCTTCTTTTCGTGTTTTGTTACATTGCTTTATTGCCTTTTTCTCCACATTTGATTGCAGTGCTTTCTTTAGAATGTAAAAATCGAGCCAATTTAAAATGAGACCTATGTGGTTCAGGATTCTTTCCCTTTCCTTTAACAGCTTCTTATATTCCTTGGTGCGTTTCCTGATTGCACTTTGTAGAAGACGTCTTCTAATAGCTATGGCATCGCCCCTGCTTGTATTAGGCAGTGAATAGCAGACAAATTTAGGAAAGACATTAAACAACTGACAATTGCGTAGAAAATTCAAATCTAACATAGACTTTCAAGACTGTATGGTCTTCTCCAATTTACGTAAGTCGCCTAGTGTCAACCTACTTCCATCATCATGGCTTTTGCGTTTGAGTAGACGTTCTGAGCGGCTACCTTGTCGAATTTGGGCTGCAGTGACGCTCATGACTGATCAAGCCTATACGCGCCTTGCAGAGGCGTCCACAATGTCTGCAGCGCAGATTGTCATCGTTTGGTGGAGGTAGTACTGGGGTTCCTTCCTTCCTTCGCTGGCGTTTTGTTTCATGGTCTGCCCGCAGCCACTCTAATAACGAGGCTCCTGATACAACTGCTTGCCTCTATGTCTTCCACGAAGCAGCATCAATATTAATGTTCAGCATTGCCTCCTTACAGGTATCTTTGAAGTGCACCTTCGGACGTCCTACGATTACCAGTTGAAAGCTCACCACGCAGGAGCTGCTTAGGCAGACGGAAGTCCTCCATGCGATGGACATGACCCTGCCACTTCAGTCTTCTCTTACAGAGCATAGTTGTTACTGAGGGCAGTCCAGCTAGCTCGAGTACTCTGTTGTTAGTTACTTTCTCCTGCCATTTGATGCCAAGAATCTTCCTCAGTCAGTGTTGGTGGAAAGTGTTGAGTCGTCGCCTTGGTGTTTGTAGACTGTCCATGTTTCGCAGCTGTAGAGCAGAGTACTGAGGACACCGGCCTCATAGATGTTGACTTTGGTCTTGATGGTCAGGTGTTTGTTTGACCATGCTTACCTCACCAAGGTGGTAGCTATACTTGATTGCTATATCGTGAATCAAATTGACAGATGATCTAAAGAGCAATATATCTGCCATTGTAATAATAATATGACATTCTTCAGTTTCAAAGACATGTTTCGACTAAACTTCAGTCATCTTCAATTAGTTGCAAATAACTCAAAGAGACTCTAAGCAATGTACTGAAATATAGCAACCTTAGTAACTATAGTAACTATAAGTAATTGTAATAAAGCAACTATAGCAGCTATAAATAATGGTACTGTAACATAGTAACAACAGGAGCTATAAGGAATGACACTTTAAAATAGTAGCTATAAACAATAATACCTTAATATAGTAACTGTATTAACTATAAGCAATGATACTTTGATATAGCAACTGTAGTAACTATAAACAATGATACTTTGATACAGTAACTGTGGTAATTATAAACAATGATACTTTGATATAGTAACTGTGGTAACTATAAACAATGATACTGTAATGTAGTAACTGTAGTAACTATAAACAATGATACTTTAATATAGTAACTGTAGTAACTATAAACAATGATACTTTGATATAGTGACTTTTGTAACTATAAACCATGATACTTTAATGCAATAACTATGGCAACTATAAATAATGTTCCTTAAATATAATAACTGTAGTAACTATAAAGAATGATACTGTAATATAGGACCCACAGCAACTAGTGTTAACTGTAGTAACTATAAATAATCGTATTGTAATATAGCAACTACAAGCAATAAACAAATATTATTAAAACTCGTCTCAGCTTATATTTCTACTCAAATCATTTTAAACAAATTTCTCGATCAATATTGCTTAATAAAATCAAAATATATCAACGATCAACTGTAAAAGTCTAAAGACATATCCTATGATACCTTGATTTCAAGAGGCAATCATTATCACGCTTCATTGCAATGAACAGGCAAGACTATGTAAACATTATCTTCTAAGCATAACGCAAGATAATAGCATAAAGAGGAAATACCTGTTGGGATTCTTTATCGTCTTTTCGATGGCATAGCTGCCAGGAATAATAATGATCATTGTTCAATTACAATAATGCACAAAAAGCAATATCACTTTTCGGTTTATTTAATTCTTTTGTCACTTGTTGCTCTATTTCCCATAAACTTATGTGCTTTTCTTTTTCTCCCTCTTATTTCTTTTTCTCCTGCCTCCATCTCTCCATCTGTCTAACTGTCCCTTTTTCTCTCCTTTTCACTCACCCTGTTTCTTTCTCTCTCCATATCCGCCCATCGTCTAAATACCTGTCCCTCCCTCTCCCGCTCGCTCTGTCTGTATCGTTGTCTTTTCAACTGTCCCATTCTTTTTCTTCCTGTGGACCTCTCTACCTCTATCGCATTCTCTGAAGATGTCTACATCGACGGGTAAATATATAAAATTTTCTGAAAATGTTTGTCGTTGATGTATACCTCATATGTCACTCATTAATAGGCCAACTATCACTTTTCAGCAAATCGCAATATGTTCGTGGTATTAAAACTTGAAAATCGCTTTTTGCGACATTGCACTGAAAATACACCTGGAAGCTTTTCTCGTCTGACACTTTTCAGAGTATGAATTGTCAGAAAGGAAAGTATATGTATATGGCAATCTATTTATACGAAACATGTCGCAAAACTAGCCAATCATAAGCAAGAAAGGAAAAAGAGAAAGAGAAAAATGAAGAAAGCAAAGCATTATTGGAAAAGTCCAAGTGAAAAAACGAACTCTTTCTGCCTACAGAGTACTGGTTTTCTTGTTTTAATGTAGACAGACTTCAATACACTTATATGAACGGACGATCTACCTTTGCTAATTATCCGAAAATTCTCGTCCTTATACATTTTGGAGGATTCTGAATTTTCTATTTAATATTGGCCTGCAGCAGAATCGCATGTTTTAAAAAGCTTCTTAGGCGACATCTCTAGATCAACGTGTTTCTGTTATCTGTAACTTAAATATTTATTTGACGGCCACCTTTCAGAAGAGGATATAGTAATATGTACTTTGCGTACTAAGTAAAACTCACTGGAACTCGCCTAATTGCATACATTAATCTACTAAGCATTCACAGGAAAATGTTCTGATTATTCATCATAGGTTGTAGAAGTACGTTTTGTTTCTTATCAATTGACCTGGATAACTGTGGTGTTTTATCAATGAATCAAAGCAGTGCATATGTTTAACACTGTTTAATTTTCATTACAAATAGTGGCCACGTTTTACGTAAATACAGCTTTATTACTAACCGGCTGCATCTAGTATTGAACTGATAAGATAAAACTTGACACGATAATTCCAGAACAGACTTTTTGCCCCTCCTAAGAAGTAAATAAGTTTGAGACTATATGTGAGACATGGTGATAACTGTGAGGTTTTAATCGTCATGTAATAAGAACATACTATTACCATAACGACAGTATCAAACGTACTACCGAGGAGATATGTTGCCATATCTATAACCTTTTTGAGTTGCTATTTAATGGTGATTTGTAGTTATTTTCTGAAGCAACTTGGTGTCGCAAAGTAAAAATACTCGGTGTTGTTCTTCGCTTGAAACTAAAAGTGCCAAAATGTTAGGTGATATCATCTGCTAAGAATGTCAAAATGTCCTTAAAAAGCAACTGCTTTTCTACTTGCAAGCCATATTTGTACAATTTTAGAGCTTCGAGTGTGCAGTTGTGTCCTTTTTGTGTTTATCTTCTTGTTTGATGCATTACCTTCAGAGCTAGCGCTTACATGCTTTTCTGTTGCAGGGATTAGTCAGTAATTGTTTAATACAATTCCAATATGTAATCGACATAATGAGTTAGGTATGAATCATAACACAAAATATTATGTAATTTAAAGTCAGTGCTCGCCCGTCCATTATCAGTTCTCGAATGTTGCGTAACAGTAGTAATTGCTTTGATGACGTAAATAAGCTAACTTTACCCTACTCTTTGCTTTTCAGTCTTATACTAAGCAGTCACATGTTGTAGGTTAGATTAACAAATTGTGCAAAAGGTGATTGACGAGATTTTATGTCTTACGTATAATGTTGCTGCCTGCTAGTTTAGACAAAGTCAGTATGTTAAATTCTCCACTGGTCCTTGCATTGACTGTGTTTTATGTGTCTGTCTGTTATTGCAGTTAGGATTACTGTTTTCTTTCAGGTAAGTTAATAGTGTACTCTACTCTAACGATGACTGGCTCCAGCTGATGAATCTTTATGGATAATCCAGATCAAATGGATAATCCAGATCAAATCCTGGATCCTGACTCACTCTTTCAGTAACGATACTTTCATAAAACTATGGCTAGTGATGAGGTCTTTGTGGGGCTAACCAAAGTGCAATAGGGCCTATTAGTACAGTCCATATTTAATAAAGATATCTTAATGAAACAACAACCAGAGACGAAATCATCGTAAAGGAAATCCCTGTTGACATGACGCTTAATACTCTAGGTCATTTGAATATTCATATTGACTTGGTGGAGGTTTCATCTGTCGGAGTGTTTCTAGTTAATGATGTCAATATCATTTTAGATAACATTTTTCGTAAGGATAATAAATGGTACTTTTATTTGATAGCAATTTATACCACAGAATCAAGATCCTTGAACTCTGGATTAAAATGGTCAAAAATGGTCTCAGACTCGTTATTCTTTGATTTAATGCAAACTTTCTTTGCTTTTATCGCAAAATTTCTTTGCTTTTAATGCAAAAGTTCCTTGATTTTAACGCAAATTTTCTTTAATTTCAATCCAAAAATTCTTTGCTTTTAATGTAAAATTGCTTTGCTTTTAATGCAAAACTTCTTTGCTTTAAGAAAGTCTAATGGGTGACAATGTTGATTTGAATAACAAGATATATTAAACATATCCATCTATAATTTACCAACGCTTATTATTCTCAATCTAGCTACACTAAAACAATGCCAAATTTACTTGACCATGTTCTATGCAATTATGTTACTCTAAAATTTGAAATTTACGTGACCTGAACGAGCATTGTTAGTATAGGTGAAGATTACCTTATTTTTTAGAGTTTGTCTTAATAAAAGTACTAAGAGCTGTTGGAGACTTCGAACCCCTGTAATAACTGTAAATTAATATGCATCGCTTTTCTGTGGCTCCAACTGTTGTTTCTCACGTACTCGTGAGTAGAGTAGGGTTTGAGAGCCGAATTTTCAGACGAAATTGCAATGTTACCTACAAAGGTGAATGTTGAATTTTAATTGTGCAATTAACTTTTAAAGCAATCATCAAAAGTCAATTCGCCTAGATTTTTCTGGTTATACATTACGTAACAAATTGCTGTCAAAGTCACTGTTGCTGTGACTATCGATTTTATGCAACAATCGAACACTTTTAGCAACGTTCTTAAAAATATGGGCGAAAAACTGGATCGTTTTAATGTCGTCATTTATTTTGGAAAAGAACTTAATTTCACTAGTGTTTTAGATAAATAATGAAGTTTCCAGTTTCCCTTAAGAAGTGAAAAAATGGATTGTTGTTGTTTATTTACTTTTTTAAAAGTAACTTTGTTTACTTCAGAATCTCTTGTCCTAAGACATGATTTGTTCCTTGACAAAATCTTCTGCCGTATTCAAGTTTATATTAATTCCCAACTTTTTTGTCTAACTTTAATAAACCATTGAAAAATACTTTAAATACAATACTGGCTTTTCACGAAACTGAATATCTAGAAATAATCAACCACGGTTCTTCTTGCCTTGATTTGTCATTTTCAATCACAAAATTTGTTTTGCTTAAGAAATAAAACAATTTACTTTCCAGTCATTTGTCTTCTTTTTCTTGTTCTTTCTGTCTTCATTCGAATTCTATACATCTTTTGATCATTTTTCACAAACGCGAGTAATAATGAGCACTGCCATTTTTCATAAGTCATTGCAGTCCTGTTTTGTGCAACAAAATCAGTATTATGATCATTGATTTTGCCAGGCTCTCACTTAACAAAATGTGTCACTTTAATTAAATCCCTTGGATCTCAATTGCTACGATGAGATATCCTGTCCTTTTGGCAGACTAGATGCTCATGTAATGGTGCCTACAAGTTGTTAAGACGGAATCTCCAAAGACAGCTGAACTTTGTCCTACAATTTTCTATTGTATTCGGCCTGGATTCTTCCTGGTTGTTTTCGGGTACTAGGCCCCAGTTCACATCACCATGACTAGTCTTTTCAGCATGATATACCTCAGTGTGTCGTTTGATTCAGAGCGTGTTGATAAAAATTTGCAGATAGATTGTGGCTTATTCCACAGGCTTTGTACAGCTGACTCCCGTTTCAAAAACCACTGCTTTGTTACAAATCTTGAATTCATTTTAACTTGAGGTATAACTATGAGACTTTTCTCTCTTTATCACTCAAGGTTTGTAGAAGTACTAGCGAAATAAAACCCATAATTTTCACTCTTTGAAAAACACTTGTGAAATAAATGAGATTCTTCTTTATTATCCATGAAATTACTTAAAGCGAGTTTTTTCCGCTAAATTCTGTCAGGGTCAAATGACCTCAAATTTGAGACAATTTTAACTAATCTAAACAGTGCAATAGGTAAGGTCGAAAAATTCTTAGTCATTCACGCTCGATCTTCCACTCATATCAACATATCTTTATCTATTCACATGTATGCTTACAATCGGCATGTGTTTCTCATCAGGGCGATCAAGGGAGAGATTACTTGGAAGCAAAAACGACATGATCATCTGCAGCAAATTATCTGGTCAATGGCGACAGAGTCAATACAGATGGATCGTTATGTTCTTCAAAAGGGTGGTAAAGGTAAAAATTGTAAAGCTATATACTAGCCACACGGCACTACAATTTTGTGAATCAATGGGGACAGGAGTCTTCTACAAAGATTCCGTCTACCTCTATCTCTGCGCTTCTGCATCTCTTCCTACATCACTATCTTTTTCTCCCACTAATGTTGTTGCATAAGATTCCTGTTTCCCATTATATTTTGACCCTACGATGGGAAAACATACTAGCATTAACTGCTAATCACTAATTTCTAGAAAAGAGGCTTTGCAATAAGTAGATTACCCTTTTCAATGAAGTTGGTTCCAGTTTACGTCGTAAAATACTAAGGTTTTCACATCATACAAGAATACTTAGAACATAAGGCTCCTACCTCAGACCGTAGCACCTACACTTCATCGTTTGACATTGCTCACTTTAAGAAAAGGTATTACTTACTGACGATGTTGTGAACCAAACATCTCATATTAAGATAAAATCTGACACAAAAATTCCGTATATCTATAAACATAATTTACCTTTTCATGAACCTGGTGCACTATTGGTCTGTTCCGGCCTGCTTTTTTGAACTCCTAATATTTGAAAACTACGTTTCCAAGCTATCTTTCAGAGAAAATTAGAATTTACTTATGATATTTTGAGCTACGATAGAAATAATCCTCTGATATTTTCAACTCTAGGATTTTTCATTCATGTCATGCAGGTTTTTCTCTTCACCATTCATACAAATCAATATTTATTAACAAGAAATAAATCAAATTTAGACTAAAATGCTCGTTCTGAGTAGCTGGAAGTAGAATTTCAGGACTGAACCACTTTGATTAAAGGGTTTTGACAAATTAAATAGTAACGGGGGAAGCTAAAATGTTATGGCTCTGGGTGGCAAAGCGTAGGACGTAACATTTAAAAATTTTGAACTTAGAACTTAAGGAATAAAACTTGTGAGATTTAATATGATAACAGTTGTTAATTCGAAGGTAGGATTAAATGTTTAAGCATTTTGAGCGATGAACATAAGGTTTGATATTTTAACGAGCAAATTTCTGCCAAGCGACTTAGTTTTCTCCATATCCTGATTTTCACGCAAGGCAATGTTCTATATTTCCTTAATCAAGGTTACCCAACAGACGGCTCTGGAAATGTGTGCATGTAAAATCCCATAAATCAAATCTCTCGACCGTGTCTTGACCATATTTTGCTTGGTGTCTTGCATGTCCATACCGTATTTTGATCCTTATAGGTATCTAATCTTCAAAGATTTACTACTTTTTCTGGTTCTGAATCGTAGTACTCTGAATTGAGGTAGGAACCTGGTAAATCTTGGTTACCTTGAACAACCTGTTGTTAACTTCATCTGTATGTATTTTTTGTCAATTATCCGGACCATTTATAGCGAAGTGTCATGCGCATATGTTAAAAACAGCCTTATCTCTTAATGGCAACGAATCCTGTACAAAATTCCTGAAACCAGAGGGTGGGCACAGTCACTCTCAAAAACTACTTCTTTTGACATCCACTCTTGACATTGCTCAGAAAATTTCACTAAAATTTGTCCATAACGCTTTTGACATATTTCTAGGAGACAGACAGACTGACAAACTAGCATACAAACAACAAAATTATAACCTGCAGGAGAAAATATCTCGAACGTAGTTTTAAGGAGTAAATATACTGAACGATGAATTTTAGGATCAAAAGTCTCAAGTGTAGCGTTTGAAGAGTTCATAACTCCCTCTCCTATAACAGAGATAATGTAGTCCAATTATCCTAGGCTTAGACGATTAGTAGCAACAGTGATAAATTAATTAATTTCAAATTGATATTGAGAAGAAACGTTACGATACGAAAAAGTGCCTAAGGAACGTAGATCTCGACGAGTCAGCACAGCAAAGAGTACTAAGTACTAGTAGCTTAGTAAGTATTAATCACCATTACCTGCTATAAATCTCTTGATATCTAAGAGCAGGTTAAAATAATAGCACTCAATTTTGCAAGAGTCACAGCTAAGAGGTATAGCTACTTGCAGTTTCTTTTAGAACTATAATTTAATGGCGAAATGAGAGAAAAGCGTTAAAAACGCGTTTCATCTTCAACAGCATGACAAATGACTGCATGTCACGCGTTCATCAATATCTCAAGTTTCGCGACCTGAATAGCAATAAAATAACAAAATTATCCAAGCTTATTTTTCAAAAATTTAAAAATGGAGAATGAATCACAATATTTAATCCTTCTGTATGTGTTTTGAACTTAGCAGCCAGCACATGTACATTCCAAAAATAGAAGCAAGCATAACAGGCACCTTAAAAGTTGTTTATCGCCTTGAAAATTTGCGACATTGCACTGAAAACATACCTAAAAGCTTTTCTCGTCTGATACTCTTCAGAGTATAAATCTTCAGAAAGGAAACTATATTTATATGGCAACCTATTTATACAAAACGTGTAGCAAAACTAGCTAATCATAAAGAAGAAAGGAAACAAAGAAAGAGAAAATGAAGAAACAAAACATTATTGAAAGAGTCCAAGTGAAAGAACAAACTCTTTTTGCCTGCAGACTACTGGTTTCCTAGTTTTAATGTAGACAGACTCCAACACACTTAGATGAAAGTACGATCTAGCTGTGCCAATTAATGGAAAATTCTCGTCCTTATACATTTCGGCGCATTTTGAATTTTCTAGTAAATGTTGGCCTATGGCAGAATCGCATGTTTTGGCAGCTATTTTCGCTTTGCAAGCTTTTAAGTATGTTTTTAGCGCAATCTCGCAAATTTTCAAGGAAATTTTTAAGTTTTGTGCCACAAAAAGATTGTTCAAAAATTGTACGGAAGAAATATAGCTAGTCATTAGTTTGACCTGTTAATGCAAGCACAGTGAAAGAGCATGTCAACGTATTTGATGTCTGTATTAACCTTGCTGTGTGAGCAACCAGAAAAAAAATCATGCTCTGTTGATTTTATATAATGTCTTATACTAAGTATTGTCCTTATAAAATGCTCAACAACTGTAGAATAATTAACCTATTACGCCATGTTTTAACGATTAAAGTACAAAATGTTTTATGTCAAGCCCTTTCAATGAAGATACTTTTGTAGCTACAAGGTCTTTTTTCCAACCATTTTTACTTACACAAAATAGATATTTAAGAGGTCAAGAATGTTAGAGAGTCAAACATCCCACAAAATTCTGTTCAGGCCAATGCGAAAAAAACCTCAGTTATTTTTAGGTCATTTGCAGGTTGTAGAATTGTAATGATTTGAGTTATATTATGGATACGTAAACGGACAAAAAATAATGAAAGATAGAACATAACTTGAATGGCAAATTTCAATCTACGTTTGACTGTCGAGATCGCGACCAACAATATCTGCTTTATAATAATACACTACAAAGTTAAAGCTTTAAAAAACATTTCACTCACATAATTTTGATAAAAGCTCTTATTCCCAAACTAAATCAGTAAAATAACCAGCGTTT
The DNA here is from genome assembly GCA_024741275.1 of Chironex yamaguchii. Taxonomy (NCBI): domain Eukaryota; kingdom Metazoa; phylum Cnidaria; class Cubozoa; order Chirodropida; family Chirodropidae; genus Chironex; species Chironex yamaguchii. The sequence continues at coordinate 7,007 of JANTCA010012470.1, read as the reverse complement.
AACCTTGCTAGATAATAGTCAAGCTGCCTTGTACAACTTCTGTCGTTATAAACAGTTCTATCTTACTTTTTTATCTTAGCTCGGCAAGTATTTAAAAATTATTACCGTCTATATTTTATGTATCTAGTAGGCATTCTATTTATCCAACCATACTTAAATAATTTACCTCACCATCCCGCTAGCTAGCTAACTGTGACAATTAGGTAATGGAAGAATGAATAAAATATTCCTAGGAGACGTTTACGAGGGCTAAGGAATAAATAAATTTCAAAATGACAACATGATTACAAATTGCTACGTTTGGTGGTATCACATGATTGCTTCTAATAAAGTTCTTACAACTGTTGGTTTGTGTAAAACAGCTTAGCAAAGCAAATTGACAACAGTAAAATGTTTACTTTACCTTTCTTGCATTGTTTGTGAATATTTCCTCACTATAGCAAAGTTTTATGTCATTCTGCTCATGATACGTTTTGTCTCATATGGTAACGCGGAAAAGACAGTTGTTCAATTGCGGGTTTACTTTTATCGAGCAAACAAATTGATATTAGGATGTCATTATCTCTTGTCAAATGTCACTTTTAAACATTTATTACATATACTTTTGTATTTAAAATGCGCTGAAACATAGCTCATTAAAAAAACAAAAGAGTCCATTTTTCCACCTGTTCTTAAGGTGATGGCACCCTGAAATTTCAATGACAGCTTTCACAACTTAAACAATTAAGGAGAAAGTTAAGATAGCGCTTACAGATATGTGTTATTTTTGTTGCCATGCAATTTTGTAGAAGAATTGAAAATAAAAATGACAAAACATATCACTGAAATAAAGTGATCAATAAAATATGGTTATTTTAACTAGTAATAGTACTAAGTGCCCCACTCAATGTCCAAAAAATGACATTGACCAATATTTCACTATTTATTTTAATATTTGCATAACCCATACACAGCAGATTATTGAAAAGTGAGACATCTATTGTTTCTTCCATAGTACTATTGTATTTTTACATGAATAGGGATAGTAATGTTACCCATTAGGATAATTGCCAAAATTGCCCAATGCAATTAAGGTACGATCGGCGTCCACTCCAAAGCGCAACATTAATTAATACTGTTGTTGTATCCAGCCAATGCCGTTTATAAAAGAAATCACCACTACAAATCCTTCTGCTCATTACCACATAGTGGGGCACATCAGTTCCGTGCATCGGCGTTGTTGCTGCTGTTGTATTCAGTGGGTTTGAACTCCACAGTCAATTCATAGTTTGCTGCAATAAGCCTGTGGTAAAGGTGACCCTTCAGTGGACTATCATGGAGAGTGACGCAATCGTCAAATCGTCAAATACATTGTATTATAACTATACTTTCATGGATCTTACTCACTTAAATTTACATGTGTTGTATCTTAGACGATAGTCTAATAATTACAAACTCAGGATCGCGAAATCAATGTTTATTAACACTAAATAATAACTAATACAACTAGCGAGACTAATACTTTTGATAAGTTTTGAAACTGGTCTAGAAAATTCGGAAATGGAACCTTCTAGACAGTTCTCTACATACACGCAGGAGCGCACGTTTACTTTTCAGTTATTTGACGACAGGCAATGTCATCACAGTCTAGCATATACAGAACGTCTGGAAGTGTGCCGTCTGCTGAAAGTTCGGGGAGGTTCGGGTTACAAATGATGACAAGTGCTCACCATGACAATATGCTTTAAGATTATTTCTTATATTACTTTAGTAAATTTTCTGCTGAGTTTACCCATCCACAGTTTTTGCAAAGATTTTTATTGCTCAATTTTTGATCAATTTTTTTACACTGTAAAATCAGTGCTTTTGCTACTGACGTAATCTGATTGATCATAAACATCTTACAACTGGATATAAGTGGAGTGAAGAAATAAACATGATAATTGTAAATTTATCAGTGATCAAGAAAAACGCACATAATTTTGGCAAAGATACACGTATACCGGTAAGTGTGCTATAAACCCTCGTTCTTAAAATCAGCGTGGCGTGTTACGTCACACTTTTCTTTGACATGTTGACGCATATTTTTTTTTCGTCAAATAATTCGAGTGTAACCTTCCCTCGGGCTAGAAAAAGTGAGACCAAGTTGTGCATATCCAGTTATCCCCTTGACTTTACGTCGAAAACATGCTTCAGACGTCACTTGTGTTTTTTTAAGTGTTAACTACTAGAAATTAAATATTGCATTCCAATTAAAACGGATAACGAGATAACTAGGATTCAGCACATTAACTCCTTGGGCAAGCAAGTAGTGAAATTAACACCTAAAGATAGCAGCTGTGAAGGACACTTCAAATAAACAAATTTGAGAGACCATGAACAGCTGTAACCACTTATTTTGATTTACCAGGGGCGGATCTAGGTGGATGGTCCGGGGGGGCAGAATCCTCCCTTCACCTGACCTTTAAAACAGTTTAGACCATTAAAAAATCCCTGACTCTCCTGTGAGTGACATTTACGACCAAGCTATTGTGTTTCAGAGCCACAACATTTCTACTCAAACATTGAGTTCTTGATATAACTAATCAGTCCTTGTTTGGGAGATTTGGTTTAGTATCAAATATTTGGACCACTTCCAATGGAACAGGTCCTGAATCCGCCTCTACTTACCTGAAGTAGGATTGCATTTTGAAGTTTATTCTCTTAAAATCCGGGCCACTAGTGTTAACCTGCAGCTTTTATCTTTCTGTTAAATTAACGCGTGTTTCTTGGATTTTCAATTTTAAGTTTACAAGTTTAATTTACTATAAAATCACCAAGTCTCGATTACACCTTGCCATGACACGACTCAAAAACGTACATATCCTATTAATTATAATTAACGTTTAACGCTTCCCTCGAGTAAACGCCATCTTTATTAACCAGCTCACCAAAAGACGGCGTTTTTAAAACAATCGTTATTTTGCTGGTATTGAACCCATTATTGGTACTCAGCATATTTTAAAAATAACTAGTATCCTTCATAAAAGGGCGTCAATTTCATCAATTCGTTTGCCTTACTGATTTGATGTTTTTTCTGACTTTTAAGCCACATTGAAAAGTGTCTCTATTTGCAGCGCAAAAAGGCTAACATACAAAGAGGAAATCCTCAGATATTACACTCAATTACTCCTTGAACACATCCTTAGCTTGCTACTAAAATAAAAAATCTGATTCACTATTTAAGCCTGTTGGATTTCTGCAATCCAAATATATCAGCCAATGAAAATAGTACAAATTTCTTAATATGCTATCATTAATACGTATGACTCAGTATTAAGTACTAATCGTACATTTTCACATATGAGCCTCTGATTGAAAGTGAGATTGTCATTATGCAGTTCATAGTCTCCGTGCAAAAAGTCATGACCATAAATTTGTGGCATGGATTGATCAAGCAATATTTCGTAATTAAAAGGTTGCATTAGAATAAAATTCATAATTCACGTTGGGAAAGAACATAACCGAATTATACCTGGGCCATGTTTTAGTACGCATGCTTGTATTTTCGCAAAGTTGTCTACTGATCTGTTGTTTTACTAAAAATATCCTTTGTTCTCATCCCTCCTTACCTACTGTGGTATTGCCTGTCCATCCTGTAAAACGTTTACTAGCTGTGGCCATATTCATATAGTGGTACATACTGGAATCTATCAATTTCTTACGCCACATATTTACGCCGTAGGCAGTGCGGATCTACATCACTGATGTTCAGGGCCCTCCCAAGTATGGTCTTTGCTTTTAATAGGAGTTTAAAAATTTTACGCTAGCCAAGTAGAAATTTTAAGATTTTAAGAAAAAACAGGCATTCCTTACAGAATATATCTGTGGCGTAACTGACTCCATTTCCAGTATAGATGGTGCCCCTCCGTAAGTTGAAACTTTAAACCAATACCCTAGCCATCCATTTAAGCAATATACGGTAAAATAATTAATAAATAATGAATAATCCATACATAATAGGAGACTGTGTCAATAAATGCTTTAAGGTACGATGGTTTTATTGCAAAGGAATTGCTATGTGAAAATGTGAAAATTACACTTTCCTCCACAGAATTTACACCGGGGGAGACTTTTGTTCCCACTAAATTTTGGTCAGGTGACGAAATGACGTATCTTGCACCATTTGGCTAGAGATCCATGATGTCATCCATTAGTGTTTATGTCGGCATAAATTATTGAGAAGCTATTCGAATAAATTATGTGAGCAGCTTAGTTGAGCATGAGAATAAATGTGATGACATTAGCCATTGGATTTTCAGACACAGATTATTTATGTACATTTAGGAAACTTTGTGGTTACCATGAGGTACGCGTAGGCACCTTCAAGCAAGTGAATTGTGTAAATAGGTAAATGGTCGGTAATTAAGAGCCTTACTCACTTAAACTTGCAACTTAGTAGCTCAGAGTCGAGAAATTTGATTTCAGTCACAAGATACGTTTTATGTGTTATTGAGAGTTCTTTAGGTACAGGGTTATTTAATAACATTATGCTTTAGCTATCTCTGTTCTGGAACACTAGTAAGTAATCAGACAAAGTGAAGTGTTGGTCCACGTAACATCTGTAAGGCACGTCTTTGGTTAACTGAGTTTTGCTATCAAAATTTAAAAGGATTATAGGCTGATCACAGTCTTATCAGATAAAAAGCTATCCTGTTTAGTCCAAGATGATTGCCAGAGTAACTGAAATGGATTAGGTGTCCTTTTTATGTCAGTCATATGACCAACTCTTTGCACTGAAACGGTTATCAAATCAACTTTACTCTTAAAGGAAATAATGGTTTTTCGGTAGACGAATTCCAAACAACAAAAGTGTACTTAGCAAAAGTAATAACCTTAGCAGTAAAAAATATTCAGGATCAGCTGTTAATTAAGGCTAAGTCTTAGACTAAGAGAATGAAACTCGCATGACATGGAAGGATAAAAGAATGAGTGATCTATTTCTGATTACTTCAGCTTTCTACTGTTCAGTAATTGGAAGCCTACATCTCACGTATTCCTTGTGAATATTGTTTCATCCGATTCTTTGGCGACCATAATAATTACTGATACTTTAAAATAGCAGTAAAATGCCACAATAATTGAGATATTAGATAGTACCAAAAAGCAATGGAAGTAAAGATGGCATTGGCCACTGCTAGTGTTTAATCACATTGAAGATTACCCATGCTTGGTCATATACTGAACCCTACAAAAATTAACCCTTAAGTTGCCATCCTTCTACAGTCAATGACAGTTTTACATTGGAAAGAGGTCAGTTGTAGAGACCACTGGTAGCACCTAACCATCTACAGCTTTAAACCTGGTTTTGACCCAAGTCTGTTATTCGGACACGCTTATAGCAATGCTAAACTACTTACCGGAAGTAATCTAATTATTACACGACCTGATTGATTGGCAAGAAGAAAATTTATAATTCTCACATCCGAGCATCGAACCCTTTTCTCCTGAACGTAAAATTGATGTTTTGTTACGGAGCTGAATAGCCCAGCTGAGGTCAGGAGACACTGTCATTATACTTGATTATTTACTTGCGTTATTAGGTGTACGTACTAGTATATGAATTTCTACATGGTTTCCATTTGTTATTGTATGCCCTTGTCCCAGATATAAGTAATTAGGGTGATCTTGTATAATGAACTAAAATAAAGTCATGATTTTGAAAACCGGAGCTGAGAATCCGTGTCTCACGACAGTAAAAATGCTTTGAGCACTGAAAGCGACTTCTTTTGGACTTGAAGAGGAAAGCATCCGGGTCACACTGCTAAATTCAAGCATACACTATTTAGTGCAAATTAGTCGTCTTTTCATTAATTGAAACACGCGAATGGAGCTTAATAAAGGGTCTCCATTTGTTATTTAGTCTCTTTACTAGAGTTGAAGCTTTTCGTGATCACGTTCAAGCTACTAGGAGACATTTGCAATATCTAAGAATATTACCCTGAATTCTTGAAATGTATTCACTGTCCTCTGCTGTGAAGTAATTTAGTAAGAGGAAGCTTGGTTGACTGTCAATCGGTAACAAAAGGTTATCAACTTTACATTGTGTTTTACAAGAACAAAAGTTTAAAGGGGCACAGCGCGTTCTCTGCGGGTCACGTCATCCACGATTTTGTGTTAAGTGGATATGTAACGAATCTCCCTAGCACCGGAAGTGACTTAAAATACATATTTGATCCTATGGTCATTAACCAAAAAGACGAGAATTGAGAACAAGTTAATACTTATTAATATTTAATAGTTCAGTTTCTAGTATATTTTGAAGCAACCTTCACCAATCGCTTGTTGAAGTGCTTTCAAACAACATCGATTCGGAGGGCAACATGCAGAGTTTACGAAGACATTTGCAGACGAATAGTGACTGCGAATATTAGCTGGATAGAGGACGCTAGGCAGCAGCTTTAACAATAGCAAGGCACGGGACATATGACGGATTTTTTTGAAAAGGCGTAGTGTCGCTATTCAAATTGACGCAAGTAACATCTATTTGTGACATAACACCTTTCACCCTACAAGCTTACTTGTCTACAAAGAGGTTCCCCACTGTTCCTTCGAAAAGTAGCGTTGTTCTGCCTTGGATTTCTCCTGTGTCACAATTCTCCAATAAAAGATTGATTTAGCTTAATTTGTAACTATTCAAACTAACGCAAGTAACATGTGCGTGCGACATAACACCTTTGACTCTACAAGCTTACTTGCAAAACAAGAATTTTCCCACTGTTCCTTCAACAAGTAGCGTTGTTCTGCCTTGGATTTCTCCTGTGTCACAATTCTCCAATAAAAGATTGATTGAGCTTAATTTGTAACTATTCAAATTAACGCAAGTAACATCTACTTGCGAAATAACACCTTTGACCCTACAAGCTTACTTATCAAAAAAGAGTTTTCCCACTGTTCCTTTGAAAAAGTCGTGTTGTTCTGCCCTGCATTTCTCCTGTGTCGTGTTTCTCCAGTAAAGGATTGCTGACAGAACAACACGACCTTTTCAA
>JANTCA010012459.1:15486-26698 GCA_024741275.1 Chironex yamaguchii | reverse complement strand
TGAAGCTGGTCCGGGGCCCCTTTTTACGCCCCTTTAGTTAATGACCTCCATTCATGTGCACCCATATCATTTCTGTCACATAATTGTTTTGAAACGTAAATAAAAGACCTTTCAGTAGTTAGGGGCCGGAAATGATTTATACAGCGTACCCTTGTCACCAATTTCTAAGAATTTTTCAGTGCCCCAATTATCAACTGTCCCCGTCCACTTAGATTTGCTCTCGATCCTCCCCTGAGGGTGATATGTTCTTGTAGAGTCATTGCCATGGTACATATTCAACACAGTTTTTGCCTTGCTTGCCGTGCTACATAACTTGTAAGATGAACCATTGGTATTGAAGGTCAATATTTGTTGCCAGGAGTCTTGCCAGTGAATTAAGAAGGGGTTCATTTATTTATCTCTGACTTTAAAGTGCAGAGTTAGTTTTCATACGGATAACTTGTGGAATTGAATGCAAAGAAAGGCGTTTAATTTCTTTGAATTGACGAAAAACTCATGACCGTGTGCCAGTAAGGAAGGCCATACTTGATAGTTAGCTAGAGCAGCAAATTTGACGCAGGCATACATTGCTTCCAATTTGTTGGACACTTGTGCGTGCGTGCGTGTGTGTAGGGTGTGCGTGTGTATGTATGTATTTGTGTATGTATGTACGTATATGTTATATGTATGTATGTATGTATGTATGTATGTATGTATGTATGTATGTATGTATGTTATGTTATGTATGTTATGTTATGTTATGTATGTATGTATGTATGTATGTATGTTATGTTATGTTATGTATGTATGTATGTATGTATGTATGTATGTATGTATGTATGTATGTATGTATGTATGTATGTAAAGTATGTATGTATGTATGTATGTATGTATGTGTATTTATGTGTGTATGTATATGTATGCAGGTATGTATGTATGTATGTATGTATGTATTTGTGTATGTATGTATGTATGTATGCGGGTTTGTCTGTATGTATGTATGTAGAATATTCAAAGTGTACACCATTGTCAGTGTTAATTGTTTTTGTTTTCAAACTTTGAGCAGACTCCAACAAGAACTTGAAAGCTACCAGAAAAAGCTTACGTTCAGTGAGGATGCTGCATCCAAAGACTTAGTAGCAAAAGACCTAGAGTTGGAATCACTAAGAGATATAGATTGCAAGTTACGAGAAGATCTGCAGAGGAAAAGTGAAGATCTAGACAGGTTAAAGTGTTTGACCTATTTTCTTGACGTTTTGTTGTAAATAATAGAGGATTTGAACACTTTTTTGGTACAAAACATGAAAATCTCCCTGAAATTTTGCATCATTGCGCTAAAAACATACATAAAAGCATTTTTCGCTTTTTGACGTTCTTCAAAATATGTATCGTCAGAAAGGAAAACATAGATATATGACAACCTTTTGTAAGAATCATGGATCGCAACTAGCCAATCATAAACAAGACAAAAAGACAAGGAGCAAAATGAAGAAACGAAGCATTGTTGGAAGTGCTCAAGTGAAAAAATGAACTCTTTCTGCCTGGTTTTCTTGTTTTAATGTAGACAGACTCCAATACGCTTAGATGGAAGGACGATCTAATGATGCCAATCATTCGAAAGTTTTCGTCCTTATGCGAATTGGCGCATTCTGAATTTCCTAGTAAATGTTGGCCTACGGCAGAATCCCATGTTTTTGCAGTCGTTTTAGCTTTGCAAGCGCGAGATAGCTGTTCTCTAGGAGGAATTGTTGGTTGACACACACTGGCTGGAACATGTTGTTTGAGTCGTGTCACCCAATCTTTGAGAAGTGCGACTTGTATAACGAGGTTCACATGGGCATAGAAATTCATATACTACTAAGCTTTTTTGTGTGGTAGGTACACGATCCTTATGAATGGATAGCAAGATTTTCCTAAACGTGAAAACAATTCTGGGATTTGCAGGGGAGAAACACTTAACTACAGTTGTTTTTGCAATCTGTGTTTCTATGCGGATTAGTATAGACGACTTACGCCACCGGAAATATGGTGATGATTTTGAAAGGCTGCTGGGACAAATTATGTGAATTTTAATTGACCATATTGGCTACAAAACTACAGTTTGGCTTTCATTGGATGTCTTTAATTGAAATTTTATCTTGAAGTGTTTAAAATTCAATTACCGAGTTTTAGTAAACTTTCTTCTTCAGTTTCAGCCCACACACAGCAGAGATCGTCATTGGTAACGAAAATTATTCAACATGCTGAACATTTGTACGAGGCGTCACGAGTTACGCCGAAGCTAAAAAAAGTTCACCATGCACTTTTGCTTTCTACTGAGCACGATGTTACCCATGACATTTTGCTTTCTACTGAGCACGATGTTACCCATGACATTTTGCTCATCAGAAATCTCTAGTATGCGCCAGGCTTAATGAATGAGGTTTAGGCTTATTTTTGTAAAATCTGTAGACTTGCAATGAGTCTCATTACCAACACACATTATATTCACGTTGTAATGGTCTTTTGATCTGTCTTTCTAGAACGCAGCTTTCAAAATTGAAGCACTACTTAGCACTCTATTTTTTATTTTTTCTCCCTTACGTACACTTTTCTTCCTTCATTGTTTTGTCACAGTAACAAAGTCATACAGACCAATGCAATTAGTTAATAAATTAATGCTATTTGTTGTGCCGTAATGAACTAATTCAAGGACGGGGAGGGAGGAAAGGACGCAAGCAAGATAGAATGGGGGGGAGGTGTTTGTGACTAATTATGTTAGTCAGCCGTGAAGTAATTAGATAAGAGGGGAAGTAAGGAAGTACATCTTCCATGTATATACAAGGGAATAAGGATGAGAGCCTTAATGAAATGATTTAAAAACTGGCACATAAAGGAATAATTATGAAGCAAACAAAGATGTGTTTAATTGCATTGAGAAACTGTGCTTAAGATTATGGTTAAGGCTTAGGTTTGATTAACAGGCTGATTAGAAAAGAGGAGTTACTAACGAAGTTAAGTGTTAAAACGCTAATTATAATAAAGAATAAATTTAAAACGTTGAAATAAAGCAGGTCCTATTAAATCCTATTACATTTCCAAGCTTAAAAACTATTATTGTCATTTTGACCATACCTTATACAAATATTGCTTACAATTTTAAGTAAGTAAGTAAGTAAGTATGTATGTAGGTAGATAAAAAGATGTGTGATTGAGTGACTTAATTGTTAGCTTACTTCCTCAACCGATTGATTAGTTAATACATTAATCAATTAATTAATCGGTTGGTAGATTGATAAATGATAATATACATTGTTGCTTAACTACTTTTGCACTAACTGTATGCATAATTTTTATCAATCCCACAGATACAAGAGTAATCTCAAAATGGCGCTAGAACGAGAGAGAGTACTTGAACAAGCTAAAGTCCAGTCAGAGCTTGATTGGAGAAAACGGTGCGAGGAAGTAGAGAGAAAAGTTTACCAGAACCAGGAAGAGATAATGAAAAACTTGACAAAGGCAAATGAAGAGGTAAGAAAATTTACATAATTTCATGCAAGTCCGTTTCACTCTTGAAATCTATGACGATAATTGGCTTAGGATGTTGCCCTAGCCAACATAATTACGATGACCATTTTTTACTTTTAATTACCAATCGCATAATTAATTACCACTTGTTACGTAGATTTTGCATATAGTGACTGTTACTTTTAAATTTTCGTGGCAAGTCAACACCCCTTGTTAACAATGTTTAAAATGTACTTGATTAACTGGAGGCATGTTCACTCCATGTAACCAATATTAGGGTTAGCAATATTTTCCGGGAGTCTTAAGGTAGCCATCACGAAAACTGGGCCTTACTTTTACTACAGACAGTCTTCCTAGCAATAATCTTTCTTTTTATTTTCACTAAGCTAAATTTTGCAGGTAATGTTAGTATACATTATTAGCTATTATTAGATATTATTGCTTTTGATAAAACGACTAATTATTTTTATGTAACATTTCTCTGATTCCACGTATTCGTAGGTCCTGTTCGCACTGGGAACATGGCAAACATGAGACTGGCTGATCTCACACCAGTTAGACAAACGTTCATAATTTACAAACGTTGGGGTTCGCTCTGAGCAATTTTTAAGTCATGGGCAAGATTGATAAAACAAGTTATCTACCTGTCAGTATAAAGCCCTGTGCCAGTTTGGACTTGTCACAGGCATTGTAATTGAGTGATGACAGTTTAGATGGCAGCCTTCTTGTTTCACGCTGGTTAATCCTATTTTTTCTTGCAAAACTGCTGCTTCGTACTCTTTGAAGGTTTCTTTTATACTTCCGTCGAAATCTGTCAAAATCGTGTTCCTTTCCTTTCAGGCACATGCTCAACTGAAGGACAAAGAGCGGCAACTAAACCAACAGATTGAATTATGCATGGTGTTAAAAAGAGACAGGGACGACGCTCTCAGTACGCTGAAAAAGAAGGGTATATCATTGGAGGTGACTCAAGGTTAGCACAGCAGTTAACTGGGGGGCACCATGGGCATTGCCCCACCATTCAAAAGCAGAGAACGTCCTCAATATCCAATTGTTTTCTGAATTGACAAATTTTGTCACTCCTAGTCTTATCCAGGAACGACTTTCCTTGATTTCTCATTGTCTTTATCTGCAGTGTCAGTTTTCAACGCAAGTTTTCCGACGGTTGACTTGAAGCAGACCACAAGGCTGTACTCTACGTTTTCTGTAGTGTTTGACCGTGAACAGCAAAGGCAAGATAAAGTTCGCCCGAGATTTTGGCATCTGGGCGTCTGTTGTTCGTACTGACTGTTGGCGACATCAGATGATTTTCCCTCATTTCAGGGGCAGAATTGAATCTGCCCTTTATCTCCAGCAATCACAGGGAACGTTGTGTGCAAACGTTGTTGTTGTGAAAACCTATCAGAGATATCGCCCCACTTAAGCAAATTACCACCAGCCGCCACTGGTTATTGCATAGTATATTCTGAAGGGAAATGCTTGGCAGTACGATGTTATGACTCAACAAACAATACCTTGCACTCTTGGCTGTGACCAGGAAACTACCACGATGTTTTTGGCTGATTACAGTGACACTAAATTAATAAGTTCTTGATCTGATCATACAGGTGTAATGGCTTTTCCTTTCCTGTTTACCTCCTATTTTTTCCATGGTCTTTTTTAAAGACTATTTCAATGTCAGAATAAGAGTATACAATTGCTGAATCCTGACATATGCACAGGGGTTTTGTCTTGTGGATGAGAAGTGTGTACCTGAGCCGGGTGACTGACGGGCTATTGTGCTCCACCTACTTGTGAAAGCTCGTGTCATGAGTTCGAAACCCACTCTGAAAGGAAAGTTAACAGTCGGTAAGGTCTAGAACGGCCTCGGGTTACAATCCACAACTATTGTCAGTTATTTTAATTTACGTCGCAGACACATTCATTTTGTGCTAAAAGATGACACTGAAGCACCTCCATTTTATAGGATGGGTGTCAGCGGGTTGGCAGTGCCAACATGGGCTTAGTCTTTCCTTTATGGAGGACATGTTTTAAGAAGAGAGTTGGTAATTGCTCTCTGAGAAGCAAAAGTAATCTGGAATTGCCTGTGGTAAACGCCCTTACATATGCCATGGAAAATGTAAGATGCAGAGGGTACATGTTATAGACAACACTACCAAACATCATTTAAGACTGTGGTACACTCGATAAATTTAGGAAAAAGATTAAAATGGGAACGGTGAATTTTGGAACTGCAGATTGTGTCCAACATTTCATATTAACGTAGGATTCATTTGTGAGTATCTTTATGTGTAATAAATGAGAGGCATTTACATTTAGATAAATTGTTTTTATTAGAATCATATGATATCCCTTACGTATTTTGTAAGACTTTGTGTTTTTAAGTTGGTGTGAATTAGCTGCGCGCCATTGTTGTAAAGCTAAAGTAAATATCGGTACTAAGAGTATTAATAATAAATAATAATTAGCCGTGCCCTAGATTAGCTGCAAAAACGTACCTTGCTGTCAGTCTCTATTTTTAATGCTTGCTATTTCGCAACTATTTTCATTTTTTCCAAGGTTTGGCATCAATTCCCGAGTCTGGTGAACTTGCAGAAGAAAATAGGGCTCTGAAAGCTGCAATTCAACAAATGCGAGAGGACATGGAGTCTCTGTCACGTGAATTAAATGAATCAGGACATGGCAGGCTCTCAAAAAGATTGGAACAGGCGGGTAATGTAGGCTGTTTGACATTGACTTACACTGATTATGAAAATATCGCTATTTTGATCAAGGTTGGAAATAATTTGAGCTTCTCTTGTTCGTTTACCAGTGCGTCAATTTGATGGTGTTATTATAGTTTTGCTTATTTTCTCAGCAAGACTTCGCATCTGTAGCACTAGGCTGTTTTATTGCATTGCTAGTGGTAATAACGAAAGTGGAGTATCATCAGAGTCCAGTCTCGTTCCAATTGTATGTTTTGAAGCCATTGCTTTTCTGAAGTTTAAACCAAGAAATGGTAGGAAATATAGGTTTCTGGACAGCTGTCATTGCCGCTATCTCTGATGAGATCACTGAACTTTAAGACCTGGTTTACACTAGCACGGATCCAGACGAATCCGTAACAAAATAGCCACAGATAAGCAAAGTAAACCGCTTTTTGATCCGTTCCCATTGAGATCCAGTGTAAGCGATTTGTACGGATTTTTGCAATATGGCTTCTAATGGTGTAAGCTTTTGAAGTGTTGAATATACATAAATAAATGACGATCACTGTTTGCTAGTTGGTCATATAGTTTTTCTGGGGAAGGTTTTCTGCTGAGAGATTGTCTCTTTTCCTTCATCCTGAAAACTTCCTGCCATCTCTTTAGTATATGTTTAGTGACCTTAAAGCTAAACAAATCGAGAAAATCTAAAACAGGTCGCGGTTTATCCTCCTTCGGCTTTTCCTTAGTAGCTGCTCCCTCTAGTTTGATCACCAGTAACCTCGTTTTCTTATTGTGACCACAGTTCAAAACCAATGGTGAAACTAGTGTATTGAGTGTTACACCTACAGTACAATTCCAAGTGTAAAGGCTAACTAATTTGGATCCGATCTATTGTAATAGCTAACAAAAATCGTTTCGAGTCCAGTATCAATACGTATCATTTTAGATCTGTACCATTGTAAACAAGGTCGAAGTGACCTTGCAGCATCTCGTGGACATTTAACTGACGCAGACGCTTGCTAAGTAAGACACGCTAAGGATTTCACACATGATACTGCTACCAAGAAAATAGGGTTTTTTTAACTTAACAATGAGAATAGGAAATATGCATTACCATGTGCAAGGCACCAAGTGCGAGATTTTTGGAAACTGGAACTCTCTTTCCTTCGATCTTTATTCTGAAGCATGATAGAATAGGTTTCCCCTAAAGTGTAGCCACTAACTTTGTTTGTTGTCTTGAACTTGGTGCTCTTTAGGCTTTGTCAAGTAACCTCCGATATTCAACAGTCTATGCCCCGTTTGGCATTTTTATTTGCAGAGGCATATATGTGCCTGCGTAGATGTCTAAAAGCCGTTAGACCGCTCTGAAGTATTTGCTAGTGAGAAGAATGCTCTGTAGTATTGATGTGTGTTGATGCTTAGCTCTGTCACTAGAGTGTCAAAGTGCTATGTCCCTGGAAAGATTGATCTTGTTCAAGACTATTCTATATATGCTGTTTACTACCTCTACGATAGGAGCACCACTGGAAGTTGAAGTTTCAAGACTAAATAGAGTCTTAGAAGAGAAGGATAAAGAAATATCACAACTAAAGGAATCGAAGGAGGAGTTTTCGCAAAGAATTGAGGTAATCAAGATCGTCAAAGCTGAATTTGTGAATGCTCAAAAGAAATGGTCCTTAGAGAGACTTCGTTTACTACAGAGGATAGAAGACCTCGAGACTACTCGTGATGCCCGCAAAATTTCTGAGAAAGCTTACGCTGGTGACAAAAATGAGCAGGTTTGTTACGGTTTGAATCCTCATCCACATACGTTTTAGGGTGTGAAGAAATGCCAACCCCCTGTAACATCGAGTGTAAGGAATCATGTGTTCACACATGGGTCGCATTGCTTAGTCATATGCTAGTCGATAGGGTCATACAGTTGATACATAAAATCAAAAATTTTTGCTGCTAACAAGTGTACTTAAGTAAAGGGGATAGATGCCATTTTTGGTGGCCTTGTAGGAGCCAAACCTTACTGCATCTGGATGTACAGATGAACAGACGGAAGCTGAGAGAAGACATGAATTGACGATTGACTGACTAAGAATCTTCGGCCATTTTCGTTGAATTTTTTAGCTCAGCATCAATTGTTGCTTTTTTGTTGTCTACTCTCAGGTATTTGAAACTACATCTGCAGGTTTCTTCAATTCACGTCTTTTAACGCTAGGTGACAATTTGCCATCTACTACCCTTCTACTCACGTCACTCCTGCGACCTCGAAGTAGTACACCAGTGCGGGTGGAGGAGCGTAATTGGGGACATACCAAAGTTATACCTTTTGGAACTTTCGTACCCATCATGGTCACCCAAGGCGGGCAGGCTTGCTACCGGCGATGAAGGGCCGCACCTCGACTAACCAGCGGGTTCTCATGTAGAAATCAAACAACGCGTTTCAGCAATTGACGTTGACTGTTGGGCTTGTTCTCTGTGATTTCCGGTATCCTTTGGCATGGCAAGCACTTTTCTACCACCGTTGTCGGATGACTTCGAACCTCCTGCTTAAAAAGCCTCGAATGAACCTCTATTACTATTGTTACGTCATCCAAAAGTAAACAAACCCCAAGTTCGTAGGGGCGTAGGACTTTCAAAGCACTACTACTTATCCGTTTGTCTGTTACATTCTTGATTTGTGCTCTTGAACAAAGAATGCATAGCAACCGTCCGGATTTAAATGAATTGATATTTTCTGCATGGATATTACTGCATACTCCTTGTCTTAACCGTGGTTGCACACCTGTAACTTTTACTTCCTATGTTCTTGTATAAAAATGATTCATGCTAAGGCGCTTATTTATTTCTCTGTATTTGTCAATGTACAGTAACACCCCTATTGAGTGCGAACCCTCTTAAGTTGACATCTTAAATTCACATCCCCGATAGTAAAGTTAAATTTAGTCACGAACTTTGAGTTCAAGTTTATCGCCAATTGCTAAGTACGCAACTATCAGATAAGTTTGCGCTAATCAGTTTTATGTTGCTTATTTAAGCACGATGTAACTTTACCCACTACAACTATGTGCCCTTTGCGCGTTATTTAACCCTCATTTGTAGATTATGGATCGTAGTCTGTCTTATCTGGGACGGCATACTCTTTTCGTAAACCAGTATGTGCTTTATTGCATCGTGATGGAATTGATGCAATGAATAAGCATACTATAACGTGCTACGTATATACATTTTATTGATCTTTTTTGCGGAAAATTTTGCGATGAGGTGCTATTGTCCAGATCGCTAGGAAAATCAGAGAAAAATTTTTTGCGGAGAATCTCTTTTAAGTAGCAGTAAGCTAAGAAAGCTTTATGTCTGACACTGAGTAAATGGACTATTACCTCCGCCAAGGCGGTTATGTTTTTATCGGGGTTTGTTTGTTTGTTTGTTGGTTTATTTGTTTGTTTGTTTGTTGGTTTATTTGTTTGTTTGTTAGCAAGATAACTCAAAACGTTATGGAAGGATTTTAACGAAAATTTGTCGAATAAGTCTGAAATGGGCAAACTTAAAGACGATTAATTTTTGGTGGTGATCCGAATTACCATCTGTTTGTTTGTTTGTTTGTTTGTGTGTCTGCCTGTCAGGAGGATTATGCAAAACCTAATGGACGGATCCTCATGAAAAAAGTCAGAGAATAAGTCTTGGTTCAAGGGACATCCCATTAAATTTTGAGGATGATCCGAATGAATACACTTCTCTAACGGTTAGTTGAATTTTTCAACTTCTTCATTGGCTTGAGTCCAAACTGGTGTAATTGGTATATCCTTGATTCCAAGAGCTTTACAATATCGAACAAAATCTTCACTTTAAAATGGTGAACCGTTGTCTAACCATATGACAACCGAAATTCCATATCTTGCAAATATTGCATGTAACTTTGCAATATCTGAAGACGCCCTTGTTGATTGAACAACTTCAACTTTGGGGTATCTTGAATATTGATTGATAACAACTAACAGTAGTTCTCCTGAAGGTAATGGTTTGCAAAAGTCGATATGTAGAACCAGCCAAGGACCTGATGGCATTGTCTTATAAACTTTTCAGGTTATGATACCTTGATAAATAGTCAGGATTTTCTGCAACGGATTTGTCTACAACATCGGATGTATATGGCTGTAAGGCAGCATGGTGTCCATGCAGAGGGCTTCGAATTTCTATTTTGCCATGAGCAACCTCCAGCGGTTTATGATCTTTAATAAGCGTAAATTTGCTGCCAAATAAATACAAATGGAAGTGTTCAACAGACCACACAATTGCGAGGGTTTCCTTGTCAGTCTGAGTATAGTATTTGTCTACCTCTGTGAGAGCTTTGCTGGCGGACACAACCAATTTACAGTCATCATTTCCTGCCTATATCTGCGAAAGAATTTCAGAGACTCTTACGGGACTAGTATCATGTCGAAAATGCCATGCAATGTGCAGAAGCTGTTATTAGCTTCTCAAGTGCTGCTGTTTGGTGTGTATTAGTCCACTCAAATGGTGTATTCTTTTCGTTAAGTCATGCATTGGCACTGAAATTGCTGCAAAATTGGCAACATATTTCCTGGAATAATTTTCCATTCCCAGTAAGCTGCTTACATACTGACTATTCTTGGGAACAGTACTTCATTAAGTCGTTAACACGTTTTGGGTCAGGATGTGTGCCCTCTTTTGTAAATATCTGTCCAAAGAACGCTAGTGTTTTCTGTAAAGACTGAGACTTTCCCTGAGTCAAAGTAAAACCTTTACTTTGTAACTGTGTCAGGCAAGGATCCAAATTCTCATCATGCTCATCGCGAGTTTTTTCAAGCACTATTATATCGTCCACAATATTCCTAATGCGTTTTAAGCCTTGTAAGTGTCTCTGTAACATATTTTGAAACAGTTCTGCGTCTGCGTTGGTGGCATAATTGAGTCACTGATATAGTCCGAGATGTGCACTGAAGGTTGTAAAATAATGGCTCTTTTCTTCCAGCTCTAGTTGGTGGTATGCCTGTGACAAATCCAACTTCGAGAAATGTGTTGCACCA
>JANTCA010012459.1:0-10880 GCA_024741275.1 Chironex yamaguchii | reverse complement strand
TTTCTGTTAGAGTACTTGTTGGTGGCAGTTTGCTGTTCTTCTTTATCCACGTGGTCGTATACCTGTTTACGTCATCTTAGCAGGCTGATGTTGACTACAGCTCTCTGTATTCGGTCAAGACCGAGGCGTGATTGTAGGACAACGTTCGTGATCCAGATGCCAACATGCCTTTAATCAAATCACATCAGCACCAGACAAGATTCTCGGAGCTAAATTGGTGCCTTTGTTCAGGTCTTATTACATAGCATAGGAGTTAAAAAATCCATTTTTGTCAGCGACTGTCATAGCACGACACAGATAAATTAAGCTTAAAATTTTCGGGCGTCTTTGTTTTCATATTTACTTGAAAATGGCATCATGTTATTAGTTGATGCAAGATTATGGTTTGGTCAAAGTTTTTGTGTAGTAAACATGATGTTATGAACAGTCTTTTAGCGTTAAGACTAAAATAGCCCAGAAAATGGCCAACTTTCTCCATTCTTTTTTCTCACCCTTTTGACGGTGTAAAGACGAGATTTTTACATCACCTCGGTTTTACAATTTTTAAGATCACGCACTTTTAAAGCAAGATGTTTCTTTATGTTTGTAATCATTGTGCTACATAATTTGAGGAAAGTATTGTATTTCTTTCTTAGTCAATACTAATTCTAGTTACTATGTCGATAGGTACATTGTGTTGTCCATCCTGCTTTAATTTCATATAGAAGTATATCTTATTTTCTGTCCTCGTGCTTGTCGACCGCGACTTTATTGGCTCTACCACCATATACACTTGCTATTAACGGCTTTTGAAATGCACGATGAACATGCGTAGCGTGCGGTTGGGGGAAAGCCTACCCGACCCGACGTAAATCCTACGCGGGATCGGTCGCAGGAGTCTAATTTAGGCTGCAATCCATTGTCCTATTGGAAAATGAAAGAAATTAAATTGAATTTATGAACAAATAATTAGTAACTGGAGGACTGACTGATAATAAAGGTTTTTTTCTTCATTTTTGATAGCTTGTGTGGAAATTATTACGCTTTGCTTGGTGGCAGTTTTTCCTACATGACTCACTTGTAACTCAAATACTATCATTTCAAAGGGTTGATCTTAAATAGGGACTTTGTAGGTTTGGTGTCACTCCAGGAAGTTGTGCTTTTACATTCCTTACTATTACCCCGACCTCGACCGGGTAAGTGCTCACTTCGACCCGGAGCCCCAAAAATTGACTCCCCTACTAAACGCTAAGAATCCGCCTTTTAATGTCTTGGTCTCTCAAGTTGTTTTTGGTTTATGGTTTGCAATGGGAGAAAGGATTTTTTATGATAATTGAAATACTGGGAGAATGGGGTATTCTGGAAATCTACCTGTAACTTTTCCTTCTCGCTGCAAAAGATCTTAATGAAGAATTTGCTTTGCTTATGACAATCATCTTGTGTCCATTTTTGCCTCATTCTAGTCGTTTGATTTCTAGACCCTGAGTTGAGCTTAGAAGATACACCTGTAGAACTACGTAAAGGAAAGAATGTTGAGGAGCAACAGTATGCACTGACAACTCAAGCCCTAAGAGATGGAATACACAGCACTCCACTGCAACAAGATCATGTGGAGGTTATTCTCAGTAAATCTACAGACTCTGAGACAGAATTAGAAGCAGAGGAGGAGCTGACGCCAGAAAAAGAGACGGACGTTAATGAGGAGGTCTTGGCCCTAGATGCGAAGCCCCCGCGTTACCAAACAGAGATTTCACCGTCGTCTGGCTTAGTAGAGACTCCATTGAACCTTTTTTCTTCGTCTTCGAACGTGACGTCATTAGATGAGGTTTGGAGATTGCTTGATGAGCAGGAGAGCCTGGTAATCGACACTCCTGTTGCTTTAAAATCCCCAAGAGGTAATCGCGTTTATAATCAGGGGAGTACAAACCTACTGCGCCAAGCCGAAAGTAAAGAGGTTCCTTCTAAGGTATTGACTGTTATGGGAAAGCAAGCTGCTTTGGATAAACGCCCCGGCTTTGTCAAGACATCAAGCAAGTTTACACCTAAACGAAGCACCAAAAGCGGTAAAAAGCTTATACGAAATTATAATATTCGTGATGATAGTAAGATTACGTAGTTTCTTTATTATTTTGAGATTTGTTCCCAAAGGAATATGTCTCTTCACACTTAAAAGTGCAATTATTGTACCTAGTTTGCCTGGAAATTCCGGAAAACTGTAAACTTTTAATACACAGACAAAAGAAGTATTATTGAACGTAAACATATCGAAATTCATGCTTGTCAAGCTGTCACTATTTGCTCTTTATTTCTAGATTTGCCATTTTGGAATAAAATTGATGTGAGGCTGTTACGTCTTCATCAGGTACCTCTTGTCATATCCCTGGCTTTAAATTGATGACATTTCGGTTTCCTGAGATTACACCTTTGCCGTACAGCGGCCCAATCCTTAATTGCAGTTTGATGCAAGTCAATGCTGTACTTGTGCTATTTTTTGGCACTGTGGTTTTGCATGTGTAGAGTGTGAGTTCGATTTGAATTGTACTTTCTTTAAAGTTTTGACATGGGCAAATAAAGAAAACTGGAACAACAGTTCCTTTTCCTAGTCTACATATGTTGGCTTTGACACTACGAAAAACCGTAGATTTTGTTCGGAAGATAAATCACCTGGGACAAAGTAGTGGATCAAAGCCATAGGAGAGTATACGTTATGCCTTTTGACTGTCTTTACGCATAGGTTTTAGGGTATCTATATAGGAATGTATGTGATGTCAGACCCAGTCTGGGAAGTTAAAATATCATTGTTTTAAGTTTTTTTAAGATATACCGCTATAGTTAACCAAATACTTCAAAATTTCATGCTGCAAATCTCACATTAGAATTATTTGATGTAATTGTTGAATTGGTACTAAAGATAAACACGACCCAAATGTGCATGCGAAATTGTATTGAAGCTCCTTAAACCAGATACAGGATTTGCGCACTGAAGATCTTAAATGCGGGTCGCAAAGTTTCCAGATCGGTGTCAGACTAAGTGTCTCGAGTGATAAACTTGATGTAAGGTAGTCAACTGTGGGTAGCAGAGCTTAGTAATTGCAAATTTCTAATAACAGGACTCAAATTATCAAAAAAAGTTGTTTAGCAATCTTGCTCTGCAGTTCGATTTTTGATTAGCAACTGGAAATTTTGAGTAGGAAATTTCAAAATCGCCCGAATGGTTGTTTACAACAAAAAGCGATGCTTGAAATTAGCTTCGATCTTTCAAACCTTTGTATCGTAATTTTGGGGACTGCCTTAGAATAATTCATCGGACCAGCTCATTCCTGCATCGCATTATGCGATGCGATACCTTTCATTTTAAGCCCTGTAAAAGTGCGACAGTGAAATGACGATGTTATCATAACAGCATTATAAATATGGATAGCTTAGTAGTCCTTCAAACTGCACCGTGCTTAGGAAACGGACTGCCTTGGGTCAGGCTCCGTTATAAGTTGGACATTAGGCCTCAAGAGGCTGAATTTGGCCAAGGTTACAAATAACATTCGATTAACAACTGTTACGTAAGAGGAGCATGACACGTCTAACGGCGCTTTTTCGTGGACGAACCGATACACGCGATACCATTATATTCGCGCATACACGCAATACCATTATATTCGTGCATACACGTGGCTGAGTAAATTCGCCTTGGCTGTCTGCGCGAAAAGGTGACTTCGAACATTTCCGTGGCAAGAAAATAATCACTTCGCGCAAATCAATTCATCCAGTGGAAATTAGGCTTAAGATGAAATAGAATGGCGGTTTGTTTCATAGCTTTCAAGGTGAGGATTAATGAAGTGTACTGATATGCTGTGGAGGCAATGGTGGTAGACTGTCTCTCAGGCTATTGCTGAATACGGGACACCCATATTGTGGACGGTCACATATGTATGAATCACCTATGGAGTTAGGTGAGAGGAAGCTGGAGATCCTACTGCTGCTTTCATTGAGATTGGCTGATTGGTATCATTACCGTTAAGAGGTAGGAGGTCAGATAGTACATGATTATGATGTATGCGGAATAAGTTGAGGAGAAGTCAGAGGTTGGATTTTACTTTTCGTAAGTTACATCACAAAAGCTAGAAAGAAAATGCTGTTGAATGCTGAAAACGTTAGTGACAAGTAGATGTAAATATGGTCATTAACCAATTATTAGATGCTGTGAAGGCCCTAGTGGAGAGACGTCAGGTCGGGTTACCGTCATAATGAGCTAAAAGATCTCTAACGAGCAACTGAAATTAAGGGGTTTTTGGTCAAATTTCTTGCAACAGGCACTTAAGAGATAAAGCCTACGGAAGTCCACACAGTATAGTGTAGTATAGTATACTATGGTATAGTATACGGTCGGGCCATTAAAGCTCTCTGTTTCGTACCTTAATGATTGGCGACATGTAGAACCACTGCTCAATCCATTCTTCTCCGACTTTCTGCTGAGGTTTTGAGAATGTAAGTTTCATAACGTAGCGCTAAAAAGGCATTCCCGAAGGTAAATTTGTCAGTCGATAAGAATCGCCCTCGAGTTTAGGAATGTACAGCGGATGGGAAACGATTTAATGACCAACATGATTTTTCTCCAATTCAAATTCGGTAAAGGGGAAATTTCTGATAGCATCATAGGTAATCGCTTTCCCAAATGGCTTAAACTTTGCTGACTAATAGCTGATGTTTGCAAGACTCAATAACATCACGTGTGTACTACAAAGTCGTACGCAGTCTCCTATACGTGTTTTTTTATCAATGTATGTCGGATCATGGATTACTTTAAATCCCTTTTACATCTTCTGCTTTGTCAGATGGAAGCGACGACGACTCTCTAAAAATGTCGTCCTTATTTGAATAATAATGTTGGTACTCAACACTCAGTTTTGCCCTGTTATGCTTTTCCGAACAATACCTTTACCCCTTCCTTTTCTTCAGAAATGTTAACTTGTACATTAATGCAAGTATCAAGGTAAGTATTTCAGTGTTAAACAGGACTTGCTGCGTACAATTTGACATTGAAGTAGACTTTGAACTGAAAATCCTGCAAGCTCACTCCCTAGGCCGTGATTTTATCAGGCAAGTTAAATGGCTTGCGCTAGTGTCAAAAATTAGTAAATACAATTAACTTCTTATTTATCGGTAAGTTGAAAATAATGAACTAATATCGGCGAATATTAAGTATTGAGGTGCGAATTAAGGCTTTCAAAAATTGGTTTGGTGACACTAATGCCATCCAAATTCATCTAAAACTGCTGATTGTATTTTGAGGGCCTCGCCAATCTCTTCAAAGCACAAGAACAATTCCCATTTGATCCGCTGGTTCAAATGAATCTCTCTTTGTTGCAGGTGGGATTTCCCTCTCATGTTTAAAATATTGCCACGCATTCATGTTGTTCCCGCCATTTAAACTTTAGAGCTTGACACCAAAATCTGATTTGCACGAATCAAATTACACTTATTGGATTTCAACCAATCAAATGGAAGCTCGATAACTTAATTTTGCAAACAACAAAGAGTTGGTGATAGTTAGCAATTTAAATAACACATTTGGAAACATGGCAGTCCGTGTTAGTATAGTGAAATTGGTTTTAGGCATAGCAGGCCTTATTGTGGCCGTGCAAGTGTTAGCTATGTTTCAATTTTCATCTATGTACCCAGCACAAGATGAACATATCCATTACAGAAGAAAGTCTGGTAAGTACTTGTCGTGGAGATCGCGAGATGGTCAGTGGAATTCAATGTCCGAGTTTGCACGTGAATCTCAGTCAAGTAAGGTATGTTATTCCCTCACTCAAGTCAAATATTATATTTTCATCAGACAAGTCTTAAAGCAGTGTTATATCCAGATACGCGAATACTTAGGTGTATGAGCGAGATACCTTTTTCATTGACAATTTATTGATAGTTATAGAGATCGGATTTTCTTGAGAAAAACGTAAATTTATTTGTTCATGTTAAGAGCCAACAGTAGATAATATGATAGTATAGTGTGAGTTTTACAATAAATTATTCCCGTTGTTTGTCATGGTAAATAAAAGGAATCCCCTTTTGTCGAATCACAACAGTTCTTGATCTTGCACATAAAACATGCCGTAGATTTGTTTACGGACGAAGTCAGACTACCTTGGCACGAGCTAACGAAAGATTTAACTTCAACTTGTGTTTGAGTATTTGTATTGGCAGAAAGGTCCAATACAGACTTGCCCCTTATACATTGCCCGTATTAATATATACAACACAGTTTTGTATCTACGTCCTTATGTGGAAGTTGTCAATCATAACACTGATTTGGTAGAGCGAGTTAGTGAACCAGCGAGCGTCTCCGAAAAGTGATAATTGACTGAACGTCAACTAGCGTATGAAACTTATACTCCTTGACTCTGAGGAAAAGGTAGTAAAAGAAAGGATGGATTGATGATTCTAGATATCACAAATGGTTGCGTATACGCCGGAGGACTTGCATGACGCACTGTTTAGACTGACAGATTAAGGAAACGATTTGAAGTCTGATTAAAATCCGTTCTTTATGTATTACATAAAGATACCATTATTAACTGCTCTCCTTTTTGTGTAGTTTAACCAACACTTTGCGCGAGCAACTGTTGATGCCCAATAACAATACGCCGAAGAAGGTGCCATTATTTCTTCGACTTGGTCATAGGATTGTGAACTAGTTCCTCAAATAACTCGTGTTTGTTGCTTTTAAGAGTTTTTACTGAAGTTATCACTTCATGTATGATAAAAATTAAGCGGCAATAAAAACTTGGGTAAAGAGGAATCTGATGTTTGAAGCTGATCAAAGTTCTAGTAACTGTCGATCAGCTGCCTTGCCTGCAAGGTTAGGCAGCTGTGCCCATTCACATAGTTTAAAACGATGACTTGCCCAGATTTTTTAATGCTGGTTTGGATTTTATCCAGCATAATTTCAAGTATTGGTGTTGGAACGTATCTCACAATTTGCTTAGGAAAAATTCTTTCCATATCCATCACCCTTTGATATATGTAGAGTCCGGTGCATTTGATGCTAACTTTTACTTGAACACCAATATCCACCCACCTTTAATCAACAAACACTTATTGTTTGGCTGATGATATTCCAAATTGACTTGTGTCTAGTAAATGCAATGATATGTGGAACCAGTTTATTGTATACTGAACGGTGATGCAGCACTGTGGTAGCCTGTATACTGCTAGGTAAAACTGAAGAACTTTCAATCAGTCCGTGCATAAACATTCAAGTAAAATAGTAGAGGGGGGAATACACTCTTTGCTTTCTTACCATTGAAACTGCTAAAATGTTGGTATGAAACATTGTGTATAATGTACATTTGGGCTTTTGTGGGAAAGGTGTGAAATAGCGTTTCTATTCCCTGGCACATGCTTGTACCTTCCAAGGTGTGCAGAATATTGCACTCCTTGATTTGTTTATTTAATGGAGGTTATTGACACTTGGTTGGCTTCAGGTGTGCAATAGTTAGCACTGCTTCCATAATTTTTCCCTAAAAGCCTGATATTGATCCCATTTTATTTTAATTTTATTTTTACTTAATGCATTTGTAGTGGATCAGTGATTGACTTTAAATGATGAAGTACCCACAATTTGCATCTAATCACAAAACGTAAATATGCACTGAAGAAGCTGTGGCAAACATCTTTTCTCTTTATGTTATGACTGAAGCATTATGGTGGGCTGTAAGAAACAGCTACTTCTAATTAGGGTATTTTACTGTAGTACTTGATAACAGATAAAATTTAAATGTGTTTACACCAGCTTTACCTTATTTGACCCCAATTTTTTACCTTTTGTGTTGGGAATAAACATTCTGGTCAGTAGTAAAAGTATATGTAGTCATTTGTGTCATGGGAGACAATAACTGTTTGTGATTGAAACTACATGCATCTTTCGACCAAGTACTGTGGTGACATCAAATTAGTCTAGTGAGCATGATTGGATATTTTCATACCTGTAATACCCCTAAAAAGTGTGGAAGTTATCGTTTTATGGAAAAAACTACTGCCTAACAATGGTAATATAAGCTGCTTTTTAAAGGTGCATGATCACACGTGCAAGTTTCCACATGCAGCTTGAAGACACAATGTGCACTTTTTAACACTTTCCTTGCTCTTCTTGGGTAATCACACCAAATGCCTGTGTGAAAAATTTTAAGTATAAATCATTGAAAAAAGTCAGTATAAGGAGCCAATTTGTCACAAAAACCCTTCTGGCAGCCATGTTATAACATATTTTGGTAATATGTAAGAATAGGTTGGATGTGCTTTACCCTTTTCATTTTGAAAAAGCATGATCTTAGAGGCATAATATTATAATATGTAGAAAGGCAATTTGATGACTCTTTTTGTAATTGTAAGGCATAATTCATGTTGAATTTTACATATGCTTTGCCAATTAAAAAAATTAGATTTAACTGCACTTATTACTTTTTAATGGTATCAGTGTTCACAATATTTTTAACTGAGACATTTTGGAAGGGTCTGTCTATATTTTTTTCGAAATTTAATTATTTTATATCATTCTTCTCATTTTCAGTCATTAGAATCTTAGACAAGGTTACTATCATATTTGGTGTAATGAAATATAGTTTTTTATTGGATCTCAGTATATCCACAATGTATTTTTGGTGTTTTGTGTTGTAGATTTTGAAAAAATATATATAAATTGGCATATTATGAAGTTTTCAGTCTGATTTTATTCTTCCAGGTTGATGATGATTTCTTGCGTGATCAAGGTGACCCATCTACTATTGATGAACCAAGTAGATCTGAGCCTGTTAGTCATTTTAAACCACCTTGTCAAGTAAAACACAAGGATGCTTTGTCGGCAATTAGACGAGCAAAGTCAGAAAAGTGTAGGCAAGAGATAATTCAGGTAGCTTGCCTATCTGAAGGAGAAAAGCTATATTTTAACAACATTACAAGATTATGCCCTGTTGCAAGGTCTGAGGGACGACCAGCACATTCCATAGGATCTGGTAATGGATATGGTCCACCTATTCGTATTGCTTATGTCTTAACAGTGCATGGACGTGCAGAACGTCAAGTAAAAAGGCTCTTTAAAGCATTATATCACACGCAACACTATTTCTACTTCCATGTTGATTCAGTAAGTAGTGCTTTTAATTGTCATTGTCTTAATGTCTCCATTGTTTTATACATATATTGATTCTGTGTGCCATGTTTATTCTGTGTTACATACTGCAGCAATAGCATTGTGCTAAAGTGCTCACTTTGCATATAGGTTGTGGGTTTTGATCCATGATGGGGTCATACTAAAGACCTTAGAAGTGGTATAAGATACTTCCCTTCTCAGCGCTCGGCACTTACATGGACACAGAGTTTTACAGTGGATGATGTAATGTATGGGCATATAGGATTGCAGAGATAAAGGCAGATGCTCCTAAGAGATCTAAGATAGACTAGCAGTGAGCAGCCATGTCTTTTCATGAGTCACCTAACTCGTCTTACAAGTCACAAAACTAATGTGGTGTCTAAGACAGAACATAACAAAAGTATAAAGAGGCTGAGTCAATACCTAACAGATGAGTCCGTTGCTAAAGCATTCACTATGCCTGCATAGCTGTGTGGTCTAAAGCCTTAAGTAGCAGGGACAGATACCACTCTGTACATGAAAATGTTGTGGTAAGGAACTTTGAACTTTAACTTTGGCTATGTTACATTATAATCTATTACTTATTCCTGTGTATATGTTTATACTGAGGAATCTGGAAGCCTAAATAATTAGGTAACTATTGTGTATTGCATAGCATTCTGTTCTTCATAGGGTTCTGTTTTCTTGTTTATCGTATTTACTTGTCCTTTGGATTCCATTTGGACACATTGAGTGGGATTAACTAGGATGCAGTATTGAAAGTAAATGCAATTTTTCTTTAACAGAGGTCCCATTACTTATATCGACAAATAGTTGCACTCAGTGCAAAGTATTCAAATGTTGCTGTAGCTCCATGGAGAATGGCAACAATATGGGGTGGTGCAAGTTTATTGAAAATGCTTCTTCAATGCATGTTAGACTTACTGAACAAAACAGATTGGAAGTGGGACTTCTTCATCAATTTGAGTGAATCAGACTACCCTGTCCAGTAAGTACATGTTGTTTCTTTTAACTTGTTTTTATTTGTACGATGTGTATAGACTGGGCATTGGTTGCAGGTCTTTCCCTTCAATTCAGAGAATTGCCTTAGCACACATTTAAGTTGTATTAATATGGAATTGAAGTCTTACTAAGACTTATAAGCTGTAGTTAGGTTTTTCAACGACATGCAGAGCTGTGAATCAATTTATGCCAGAAGTAAAAGATGTTTATTTTCTGTCCAGTGTAAATCAAAAAAGAATCAAATCAGAATCCAAAAGAAGTAAATCAGAAATTTTTTGGACAACCTGCAAAGCTTGAAGTAAAAGGTAATGTTTAAGGGACTCTTGTCACCATCACAAAGCTAAACCTGACATTGAATCTGTAAGGGAGAGATCTTAATCTACTTTTGACTACATGCAGACCTGTAAATCAATTGATACAGAACTGAAAAACATTGTTTGTAGTACCCTGACTACTGTGAGGAAACTAAACATGAAGACAGCTCAAGAGTGTGCAAGAAATGAACCGAAGTCGGCCAGTGATGATGAGTAAACTAATTCATGACAATTTTCGTTGATTAGGTTTTTGATACTACACAGTATGTCAGTAACAGAAAGATTTAAAAGAAGGATATGTATCATTAACTAACTCTTTTTTGTTTAATACCTTCATGCTGTTAACATAGGCATGTCACTTCCTCAAGCATTGTAACTTTAATATCAAGGCACTATATCTTATATATTATCTTATATTGAATTATAGTTCATTGAATTAT